>BGPR01008337.1:18645-57281 GCA_013235015.1 Araneus ventricosus | reverse complement strand
AGGTGTAATTCTTCTCGCTTTAAGGAGAGCTAAAGTGCAAAGCCAGTGATGTTTAAAATATTCTCTTTGCTTTAAAAGCACCGATGGTCTTAAACTAAACTCGAATTTCTTCCTTCCTTTCATAAGGCTCTGGTAATTACATTTCAGAGCCTTATCTCCTCCTCCTCCCCTTTAAAAAGTCTCAAACGCTCTTCCCAACGTGGGCCGCGGGTTTTTCTTTCCACAGAGCCACAGCAGCTTAACAACGCAGTGTAGATTGTATCTGGTTGTAAATTACCACGAGCCTTACTGCAAATTACAGAATAATTGCATTCGCTTTTCATTGCCGAAGCGATATTAAATTTTCGACTCCCAGCTATGGCGTTTCTGAATTTTGCGGTTTTCTTTACTTGGGTTAGGTTACGGTGCGTAAATTTATGCAGCTGCTGGTCATAAAAGGGGAGAAATTAGCCTTTTTTGCAATTTATTATTAGATTTTTAAAATAATAAGGTGCGATGGGGTATGCATTCGAGAGTTCAAAGTCGCTGAAATATTCCTTTTTACGACGAATATTTTATTGGGTATCAGGGAAAGTTAAAACGGAGTATTAGAATTCACCGAAATTCATTTTGCGTTTATATTATATGAAGGTATGTGGGAATATTTGTATTTCACGCAACTTTTCGACGTAAAAATGCTTATTCGGCAGTATAATTCTGATGTATTATTGCTTAATATTTGTTGCTATCAACATATTAAATAGCATTTGGAACAAAATAAGAGCTATAAAATAAATATCTATTATCCATTCTCTTACATTAAAAGAAAAAGTAATTGTGTTCCTTCTGTTATGTAAATGATTGCATGACAAATACGCATTAATAAAAATACATTCAATATTCAGTCTGTTCCAGCATATGTGTACGCATTTTATTTCATATGGTCTCAGCGTCTTGGGAAATGGCACAGATAAATGACATTAACTCTTTTTCATCTATATTAAATGCAAAAATGTTCAATTAGTCTGCAGTCTGAGTAATTGCCTGAAATTCCGTGTTAAATTGTACTAAACATTATGCAAAAAATTTAATATATAATGCAACTTTTGACGGACAACTTTTGATATAACTTACGTATTATTTATGATACGACAGTGTTATATTTTAATATCTTCTGATAGTTATTTGGTAAAAATTGTTCCAAAATTGGCGTTATACTATATTGCGATATTCAGGAAGATTATCTAAATGATTCAGAGTTTCACGAAAAAAATAGTAATCCAGAACAAGTCGAAATAAAATTCTTGAGTAGGTATTAATGTAATCGCAAGCCATTGAACTTTTCAAAAAAGAAGGAAAAAATAATTTTATTCTGGATCACTTGTCAGTATCCCCATAATTAACCAGTGTATTCCATTACAAACCAAAATAAAAATTCATTTTAGGGACTTGATCAAATATCAACCACTGCGCAATTCCCAAACTGGTAACTTTTACGTAATTAGTTGCTCAAATGAGGAAAACTGATATCATCTTAGATATCATTTAAAGTTTGATAATAATTATACATTTTTAATAATTTCGCATTCATAAATTTATTCACTTATTTTTGTTGATTAACTTAGAATAGAATGATGTCTAGCATTAACCGATTGATATATTATGCTGAAAACTAATAAGAAATCTCTGTTATAAAAATGTTACGATTAATTTCAATAATCTGGTTTTGTACTAAGCAAGAGCTTATTTTTTGTTATTGGACCACTTCTATCTTACAGATATTTACATAAATATCTATATTCCGTTATCTAACTTTTTCCTTCGCATTTGACAGATTATGAATTCCCTTTCAGTATCATAGAAGAAAATTAGGCTTCATTGCCTATAACACCTCTCGAAATTTTTTTCACGGCGCAAAAAAAATCAAACTTACTTAGATAATGAAAATGTTTTTAGTAAAAATCAAAATTTTTGAGTTATAGAAAACCAGCGAGAGTGACCTTCCCGAAACTTCCCGCATACGACCAGTAATGTGGGATGGCTAAACACCCAGTAGGTAAATATTCTTCGGGTATTTACCAAAGGCCTAGTTATTTTGAGAAAAAAATTATGAATGATGATTTACAATTAAACATATAAAATTCATGAATTCCTGAAACTTAATATTTTGCAAAAAGAATTGAGTATGTTCTCAATTTTTACGTGCGCTGAGGTACCACAACTTTATTTAACGTTTCTGAGTAAGAAATCTTACTACAGATATCACGTAAGATTTCACCATACCTACAATCTGGAGAATGTCAGGACGAAATTTCGATTCGGGTTGGCATAATATCTGAAGCGCGTGTTTGTGGCTCGCTACAATTTCCTTCATAGACCGCCAAGGTCAAACGCCAACCATACTAACTTGAGTAAAAGAAGTATGCGATTATACAGACCTACAGACAGTCAACCCATTGTTGGATTTGGCTCAAAATTTTATACGGACCTACAATCACGACGATAAAACTGTGTACCAAATTTTATCCATCTAGCTATTCAAGTTTTTGAGTTATAGCGTTCACATGACCGCGGACATACAGATAGACAGACTCCCCGTAGACGGATTTTGTAAAAAATTCAATAGAAACCTACAAGTTATGTGTAAAGATCACATACCAAATTTCATCGCCGTATCTCTAATAATTTTCGAGTTATCGTGTTCACAGACAGACATAATTCCAAAATTGTGTTTTTCGGTCTCAGGGAGGTCTAAAACGCGGAGATTCGTCAAAATCTCGAGTTCGAATTTTTTGACGATTACAATACTTTCTCTTTGTGCACTTCGCATACGAGAAAGTAATTAAAGCAGTAGTTTTATTTAAGATTCGAAGCATTAAAATTTTTATTCAAAATAATTAACAATCAGTGATCTTAGTGAAAGGAAAAGTCTGCAGCCAGTCAAAAGCAGTCTTACTGCCAAACGGATTACACACCTACCAGTAATGGCAGTTGTACTGAGAAGTGGTTCCAAGCGAATATGTGCAGCAACATCTCATCAGCTGCCTGCTTTACTGGTCACTAGAATATTGTCCTATTTGATTAGAAATTTCGAATATTGCTCGAGGATATAGTCTGCCATAAGCATTTGCCAGGATTGCAATCTGAAGCACGGCATCTTGGCAAACATTCAGCACAATGTCTAGTGAAATGTTCTTTCGACAGTTTAAACTAACAAAAAGATTTTTTTCATGTAGTCTCACCAGTCACATTATTACTAAGCATTCCTAGCATAAAGTGTGCCTTTAGTATAAAAGTGAAAAAATATAATTATAGTGCCTATTTGCTATGATGAATCAAGTTTTTATTAATGATTGCAAAAATGAATTTAATTTTGCAGTATATAATGTAACACTACAAATAACTGTTTCAAAAAGAGTTTAATACTCACTCTTAAATAAGAGTGAATATTCCCTTGATACATTTTAATTTTTTTAAACAATTAAAGGCATCATATTCACAGGCATCTTTTCGACAGTTTTACGGTATTCAAATAAATGTAAAAATGTATTTGTTTATATCAAAATCTAATTCAAAATTTATATTCATTATAGGTAAACTAGATTAATTTCCTGCTCTGAGCTACATGTGGGCTATATTGAGACTAGCGCCATAAGTTTAATCGTTGCCATATGATAAGGACAATACCTGAACTTTTACCCCGATCCGAAACTTATACACCACATCAATTTTAAGAAAGTACATAGAGTGGGATGTGAAACAGAAGCAATTGAAAAAATAAATTATCATTTGTAGAGGGACGAGACTCATATTTATATGAAATGCCGCTCTTGAAGAATCAATTCAATTTCAGGAACCATTTTTATTAGATGGCTAAGTTCCACGACATTAAAAGGTACAAGGCGCAAGACAGAGAACAACATCACAAGACAAGTACACAGTAGAAGAAGGGAGAGAGGTATCATGGGAAAAAATCGGATGGCTCTAGTAGCGCCACCTACATAAAAAGGAGAAGGCAGTGAATTGTAACCGCTGCACATTTATAATACATGCTTTTCAAAATGAATTCAATGAAATTCCATTGCAATATGCAGCAGTTAAGAAAAAAGAAATATATTAAGTGAATAACTGTGGGGCATGCAGTTTTATTCTATAAGTAGAATAAATACAAATATCACATTTAATTAAATTCGAAATTGTTTATTCTAACTTCCAAAATTCATCTTTCGCATCAGAAATAAAAATCTTGAAAGGTACAATATTTGCAATGATTCAGTCGAAATAGAATGAAAGGCTAAATATCTTGAGGGTATCAAATTTTTCCTCTTATTAATTAGAGAGATTGTCAATACCATGATGTTATGAATGAATAATTACCGCATTGCGTCAGAAGGAAATTTTCGTCTAAAGAAAATATTGGATTAATTAATTGCAATATACTCAAAAAAATTCCAAATATTAAGGGAATATCTCAATTTAAGGATGGAATAAGGAGTTCTTAAAGCTGAACATTTCTCCAGAAAACTAATAGAATATTTCTAAGAAATGAGCCTGGAATATCTCTAGTTTGAGATAAATTTATAATAAATTGAGGAACTTAAGCAAGAATGACTACAACTGACATACTTGAGACTGTTACAACTGCTTATCCGAAATTCTTTCATCAATCAATGAGATATTTTTATAAAAATGCATCCTTTCTCCCTTTATAAATTTTGGTTAAAGATCTTTCTCTTTCTTCAAAAATATATTAACTATGAAATAAACAATTGTATAAATTTTGGTAAATATTTATTTCAATGTATAAGTCTTAGTTTGAAATAGAGGATGCAATTTTTCCCCTCACCGTCGGGGCAAATTTTTGTACCCCGTTCACGCAATGGGCTATTCAACTTGTAGATAAATAAATATCTGCCGAAGATTTGAGAGGGCCATCATTACTCCCCAAAACCCTTGTACAGTAGGTCATGTCCACCTGTCGGGCGAACTCTAACGCCATTCCTCACTGTATACATTCAAAAGTTTATCAAGAGTATCCTAAGCTTCTTTACTGGCATTCTAATCGAATATTATTTCCGGCATTCTGTCAGGTGTGTTACTAATTGATTTATCAAAATGCATTGTGCTTATATGAATGACGTTCTTGTTCTCTTTAAACGCTTTTATTAAGTTCGAACTGTTTTATGTTTGTATGTATGTGAGGTTGGAATTTCGTGATTTTTTCACTCACTTCTTAATGCACTGGAGTTCTGAAATTCTGTATATTTATTGGGTCTTGATGACAATATTTTAATAATTTTAGAGCTTTCAATTATCATTTTTTTTTAATTCTCAAAATTACTTTTGCACTCGATAGGTTTCAGTGGCGCCATCTATAGTATTTTTGAGAACTAAAATACTTTACACAGTAATTTAAATGTTTCAAAAAAATTATAGACTAAAAACTAGAAAATAATAAATATAAAAAACATTTAAAAAAGTCTTTTAACAATGCATTAAAAAGAAAATACAAAATTTTTCTCAAAAATCTGGAGTTCAAAACAAAAATCGGAAAAGCGTGAGGCGCAGGTAGAAAAGCTGTAAGTAAACTAAAAGTTTTAATCGCACTTATAATGTATTTTATATGATGAATGTTTAATAACATTTCGTTTCGTATAATAATTATTGTAGTTTTATATCTTTCTCCTATTCTTTCCAGCGCCTCATGCTTTCACAATTTTTGTTTTGACCTCAAGATTTGTGAGAAAATTTACTTTTTTCTTTTTCAATGCATTGGTAAAATCGCTTGTTTTTCAGTTTTTTTTTATATTAATTATTTGAAATGTAATTAAAAATATTTGTATCAGCAGCAAAGTAAACGTTTGAGATATGCGCATCTTCATCATTTAATCAGGAATTTCTGGTTTATTTTTTTCTCATATTACCAAACATAGTGATATTTCATTTCAGAAAAATTCCACCCATGTTGTAAAATGTTAAGAAGTTAACACATTGAACATTGTTCTCTCCCAGCTCATATATTAGGTAGCTTAAAACTCGCATGACTTGGCTTTTTTCTGGCTTTGACCCAGGTTTTTTTCCAGTTTAAATCTGAGACATTACAGCAGATGATGTTTTACTATAAAATAAGGTTATTATTTTAGTAAGATACTTAGATGGTTTACTTGTCATATACTGTTAGAAAGGACATCGACTACGAAAAGCAACAAATTGCTGGATTATTGTAAAGTTTTCATGTGGATAATATAGTTTGTGCTGAATTTCCCCAGCAATTTTTCCCAAATTTCTCAAACAGGAGCAAGTTTATCTGTGTGTCTTCTTTCTTGACAAGTTGATTTATCATCAAAACGAATAACTCTGGAAATGGTGAGAAGTAATTTACGTGACATAGTGCTCGAAATATATTTTGGCGAGTTTCTTGATTCCATACATTTCAATAGATTCTCCATGTAACTTATACAGGTAATAATAGTAATCGTATATATGCTTGAGAATCCACACTGTCTACAATTTTGCTTTCTTTTAAATATAACTTTTTGCCTTCAATACTTGTCATTTTCATGATATCATTCTGGATTGTAAAACTGAATGCAGTTTTAAATACATTTTTAACGTCCTTTATTCATGATGTTGAATACCTAGTTATGACTGGAGCATAACCGTCCGCCTCCAAGTTCTGACAGAATTCAGACAGCCAGAACTTAGAGACGGATTCAATGTTCAGTTTATATTGGATTGTATATGCTACACATTATGAATAGTATTCGTAACAATATTGTCATAGTAATCAGAATTTGCATCTTCCTCACTTGTGTGATTTTCATGCTCAGAAACATCTGACGAAAGTGAAGATATCAGATGCTCTAAAAGTTGAGAAATTTCAGTGTCACTCGAATATCTGCATTTCACCATTATTTTTTTCCACGTCATTGTTGTGTCAAGACTCATTGATATCTCAAAATGTAGCATTGTTTTGTGCTCTCATACAACTCACAACAGGCGAAATGATCCGATACCGTGCCCTACAACATTATTCCAGATATGATATCACGTGTCACTGCCTCTGGGATGACTGAGCATGTCTGTTTAGGCGAAACACTTGACGACTCTGTTGAAGTTTTTTCTCGTCTTTTCCTGGAGGAGTACAATTAAGAGAAAACGGAATCTGGTCATACTGACTCGAATGATACAATAATCCAATTTTTAAAAAAATTTAGAAACTATATAAAGGAAAGAAAATCCTTTACCGAGGAAAAACATATTATCCTCACTCAGAAAGTCACGAAATATCTATCAAAACATTTCTGTACTTTCGTTTTCTGTAAGCAGTTGGAAAACGTTTCGGGTCAAATAGCTCTGAAAAGAACAACAGGGTTAAAATTTGGAAGTAATTAAATATTTTTCTTTCTTTTTTAATTTTAAAATTTAATTCTTTCTAATTTGAATCCTTCTGTAATTTTGGTCGACGATGATAAATTTTATGTACAATGTTTTCAAAGTTTTACATGTTCTTATATTTCGAAACTGGAATTTGGATGAAGGATTCCTCAAGACTGTAAAATTTCATTCCCATCTTTCTAACTATCTTTTTTAAGTTTTCTTTTCTCATATCTTTTATATGGGCTACAGTTTGTTTTCCACGTAATTAAATGTTTCTCACACTTATGGTATCCTTACCTTAGGGTGAATAAAGACTTTCAACACTTTGGCTCACACTTTGACCCTCTTCTCTACTATAAAAAGAGATAGTAGATAAAGAGTCATCTAATTAGATAGACTGTCCGAATCATAGGCTGGAGACTTAGAAGTGAACGTGTTAAAAGATATAATAAATTTTAAAAATCTACCATCATTGAAGCAAATGTGGAAAAACATGAATTTGTGGTGTGGTGGTGGCTTAAAAGAGACTTTGATTTAAACCAAGGATAATTCAGAACACCACCCGAATAGAAACCTTTTAAAGTTAATGGCCAAAAGAATCATAACTTATGCGTTGTGTATTGAAATTTGCAATAACCTCCAAGTTTATCAATTAAATCAATGAATAAATTCAGATCTAGCAAAATTCCCTTGAAGTCAGTGTGCTTTGAGATACAGTAAATGACAGACACATAAATAGAAATAATATAACAAATTTATTTAAAATCTTGAATTGCATTGAAAAGTATATCTTGTCTAATATATGACACTACAAAATGCAAAACATAGTCAATACATCTTTATACGGAGAGGCCCCTTCCACTTGTAAGCATTTGCTTATTGAAAAAAAAACATAACACTTCAATAATAGGACATATGTTGTGATACACTCTAGTACACATTGCTTTTAGTTATTCCTTATATTTACCATTTAATTTGATAGCTATTCTTGTACATTTAGTAAAATTTAAATCGAATATTGTTACTCAGCTTAAATCAATTCTTTTAGATTTTACACAAATCACATTTACAAATTCTGTTGCAACATGAACAAAATAACGCTATTAAAAATAGTTAAATACTTATCCGTATTTCAAACTGATGAAGGAATCTGAGTACTAAGAAGGCTACAAACCGCCGATCACATGTTGCAATATATCTCATTATCAAAAAGACAACCAAATTAGAATTATAAGATTTCATACAGAACACTCTTCTATGTGGTAAAAACCTTTTTACAAACCTCCTAACTTTTTAATTAAGAATTTTCTCTTCCAGACATTAAAGGCTTTTATGGATTTTCTCGCTGATCCGACGATTCATTTTCTGTCTAGTGTTCTCGCAAGTCTTCTGTTGTCATACCATTTTGCCCTCTATTTAATTTCGCGCCGCATCGCCTGAACTCTAACTCGATTTGCCTTTCATTCTCCCATACCAAATTAAATCAGGAGAGCTTTACCGCCATCGTTGTCTTTCCTCGGCTGAAGAAACGCGTTGCAAATTATAGACAACGCACTTACCAGAATTTTTTCCACTCCCAAATTTGAACCTTCTGCGCATGCTCGGATATAACACAGTCCACCTTCCCCCTAATCGGATGCATTCACCCTACCAATCGTATAATGCAAGTCAAGTAGGCAGTAAAAGTGAGGGAGAAGGGGTAGAAAAGTTTTTCTACCCTCTTTTCGAACGACCAGCCCCTCTTTACCCCCACCTTTTTTGTGCCCCTACCCTCTTTACTAGGGTCATATGTCGTGCAGTTGTACCTCCCCTTTCAAGTAGTGGGTTATAGCATTGGTGCTAAGGGATTCCCGTTGGCGGGATATTTTTTCTTTGCATAATAACGCGCCGCGCGTGCGAGAGGCTTGCGTGAAAAATGGATTAGCGTTTTGTACTGTGCAGTGTAAAGGGGGCTGACTCACGCGGGAGCTGAGCGGTCATTATCCCTTGTTTAGACTTATAATCTCGATTTAATTATCTTAAAAATAGAGTGTTATACGGATTAAAGGCACGTGTTTTGTAAGTGCTAACCGTATAATTTTTTTCCTTCGCTGAGATAAGTTATGTAGGCAGAAAAAACTTGACATTTATATTGCAGGCCATAAAATACGTCTTTGATAAATATCTTCTGTCACTCCGTTCCTCAATTAATTTTAATGAAAAGAAAGATTTATTTATCTTATGAGGTCTGTTGAATTTTTAGAAGCTGTAATAGCAACCTGAGATATGTTTGTGGTACAATGAAGCTACATGCAAAAAAGTATATTTGATATTTTAAATTTTTTTATCAGGATTTAAAATATGTATATTGCTGAATAATTTCGAAAGAAATGGGTATTTCACTGAATGAAAGATATCGGCATGCGCTATAATGAAAATGTGTGCATATTAACTATCTATGCTTTATGGTGATTACTTGAATTTAGTTCCTAAATTTTGTTCCTCTGACAAATGTGAGGGCAACCCACGAGATAAATTTTAAACCACTTTCAAATTTTTTTTCTGTGGCCAAATGATGAACCAAGGCCAAAATGTAATTTGAAACTAACCTCTGATATTTTTATAAGACTTTTTTTTTGCAAATTTCGTACATTTGTAGTAGTGTCTCAGGGTAATACAACATGCAAGCCACAAGTTGTACAACTCAGTCATTTTCGAGAAAATCGATCAAGAAGTTTAGCGGGTAGAATATCAACCAGTTCGATTTAGTTCTTGTCACGAGACGGAGGCATCGAAATATATGTGTATACGAGAGTTTTAAAATCACAGTTGGACAATCATAGCCTTTTTTCTAATATTTTCGGTTTATATTAAAAAAATAACAAAATAAATTCGACGGGAGGTTGTCTCTGCGAAACGGCCGCTGAGATAGAGGGGCGTAGACTTACTTACCTTACTCAACTGTAACTTTCTTTGACTAAAGTAGCTTTATGTGACAGTGACCTATGCCCTATGATATTTCTCTGTTAAATAAATTAATTAATCTGAAAAGAATTAATTATTAATTTGTTAACATCCAGTTAATATACAGTTCAAAACCGATGCGTTCGCGCGCATTAGTCGCTGTGACGTCATCAAAATTCTTCGCGATTTTCACCAAATTTGCAACTCGACTGTGAATAAACCATAATCACAAATTTTAAACTTGTTTTTGAAATCTTCAATGTCTACCTTTTTCTGTTAAATGAAACTAAAACCAACTCTCTATGTCATTTGTTTGCGGAGCTATACGCGTTTAACTTTACCACGAAATTCAACGTAATTCAACAATTCTTGAGTAATATTTCGCGTGAACGTAAGATCGATGAATGAATTGCCAAATGTAATCGGATAGTCTGCGTGCGAGCGCATCGGTAGCTGTGACGTCATCAAAGGTTTTAGGGATTTTCACCAACTTTGAAGCTCGACTGTGACTAACCCGTAGTTCCAAATTCTAAAGTTCATTTTGAAATTTTGAATGTTAATCTTTCTCTGTTAAAAGAAACTAAAACCAACTCTTTACGTTATTTGGTTGAGGAGCTATAAGCGTTTAACTTTGCCACGAAAAGCGTCATAATTTTTTTCCTTTCCCAACACACCATTAGACCACTACAGAAAGTCGTAAGTCTACGTCAAAATAACAAACTTCTAACGTAGTCAGCAGATGAGAATAGCATTTGAGTCGGCACAGATTCTGCCGAAGGCATTGTACATGGTGACGAATATATCTTATGCCCTGCTCACACACGCGACACTTAGCTCGTAAAATGAGATGTCGAACTCGTTTTCCTCCTCTAAAATTGGAGATATTTTCTAAAAACGATTGAATATACTTTCACATATATTAAGTTTTAGAGTTCAATAACCTACTACAAAAAGCCATACAAACTCAAAAGTGACACATTGTTCCTGAATCTGTGGTTATGGATTTAAAATATCGTAAATAAATTAATGTATTAAAATATTTCTAATTACTCAAAAGACAAGACATTTGAATATTTTCAAGAAAAAGCCTATAGATGTATTTTAATGCATGCAGAAAGTTTGCAGCCCCATTAACGCTGAAATTAATTTAACGCATAGATTTCAATAAATTTTTATTATATTAAGCTTAAAATACCAATATTAAGTTAATTGAAAATTAAAATTAATATCGGAGGAAAAAAATTCTTTTTGGTTTCATTTTTTTTTAATTTTTTTAAAATATATATATATATATAAATTAAGAAAAAATCATTTTTTAAACCTTTTTCCCATACATTTTAAAGATTTTTAAGATATAGTAAAATATAAAAAAAATATAAATCACTTTCTAATTCCTCTTATTTTTTCAAAAATAAATCAATCGAAAAAACAACAAATTTCAAAATGACGATATTTTGACTTCAAAATTCGGCTATCTGGTTCTATAATCCTATTAAAAACTGTGTAGGAGTTTGTGAATACCTATGAATTTCATGGAAGAAGCAAAGAAGAAACAATTGAATTCATTCGGTTTAGCTACAGAAGTGAAATGTAATTGTCCTATAAATGGAACGCTGGACGCTAACGGGGTAACGTGGATCACGTTCGTGAGCTCAAATGAAGATTTGTAGAGCAATTTTAGGACGAAAACACATTCATGACCTATTATTTCTGATTGTACAGCATTTTTAAGGAAACATTGTTTAGAGAGTAAAATATTTTCAGACAAATGAAATAAACGACGATTTTAAAGTAAATTTAAAAAATACATAATTATTTCTTAATTTAATTGCATCATTTTCAATTTTGGGTAGGTAATTACATTTTCAATTGTCAGTAGAAAATTTAACCATTCAAAAATGTCACAGGTATAAAATAGTCTAAGAAGCCTTCGTCCAAAGTGAATAAAATATGTAAGTGTATATAAGTTAGTGCAGATATATATCATATGTATGCATTATTTGCTTATTTATTTTTAGTTTTTTTGTTTGTGTTTTTCTATTCTTTACTTCGATGAAGTAATTCATATTGCTAACGTTCTCTATAAAATTACTTAAGAAAACTTATATTTACATATCGCCATTTTTTAATTCTAGTCATATGAAGGAAATGAAATTTTAACCTTTAGAGGCTCGGGTATTTATCCATAACATTAACAAGGTGGCGCACTCAGTACGCCAAATTGTTTTTATTGATTTTTCTCCTGTACACCCAAGTATCATAGTTTTTTTTTATTGAATACTATAATGTAGGCTCGCGAAGTTTCAGTTTTGGCATTTTTTTGCTTCCTAAAAGGTAAAAAATACCCATGAATACCATAATTTCATCCCTCGTTGTTTCATTCACGGTTTGCTTATTGTTCCCTTCGAAACCTAGCGGTCTATTTCTCATTATGCATAAATTAGTATACTTTATAAATGAACCACTCATATATGTGTTATCGGTTTTTTAGAGGACGGATAATTGGTTACAAACATCGGCGGATTTTTCGGGAAACGGTGCAAGTTGTCCTGAAATGTTTCTATGAGGGGGCCTTCGAAAATTTACTCTTCAAAGGAGATTTTTTGTTTCTTCATCTGTGAATCTCCGTAACTTTCTTGATTTTTCGAGCCTTCACAGTCTTTGTTCTATAAATAGCTTTTGTAAAATAACAAATTGGTTATCGCCTGATCGTCATCTGATAAATCCTGAATGTATTGAAGACCACTGGCCTCATTTTCCGAGTTTGATAGAACATTTTCGTCCATACGCTGTTTGTCATTGATGTCCGATGCATTAATGGAGTCACAGACTTCCTTCTAATCAGAAAAAAACTTAAAATCAGTTTGATTCTTTTTGAGGCGAGACATAATGGCACAGGTGGTGTACTATGTGCGCCAAAACAGATCTCGGCTAAACAACTGATATATAAACAGACTGACTACCCAGCAACTTTTGATCCTGGCTCCCATGTGTTTAGAGGGGTTGTGGTAGGTTAGAGAGGGGAGCCCGGACAATTGGCTAATGAATAACAACTGCATTGGTACATTTTCCTTGTCTGGCGCACCCTATATGCCATCCCGTGCCTTTGAGGGTTAACGGGTGCCACATTCTGCAAATTTGAAGAGAGACGTAACGGCATAGGTGGCGTACTAAGTGCGCCAAAAAAGACCTCGACTAAACAACTGATGTATAAACAGAGATTGACTACCCGGCAACTTTTGATCATAGCTTCCATGTGTTTAGAGGGGTTCTGGAAGGTTAGGGGGAGGAGCCCGGACAATCGGCTAATTAATAACAGCTGCATTAGTACTTTTTTCCTTGTCTGGTGCACCCTATACTCCAGACGGTGCCTTTGGGGGTTAACGGGTCCGTCATTCTGGAAATTTGAGGCTAAACTAACGGCACGGGTGGCATACTAAGTGCGCCAAAAAAGACCTCGGCTGAACAACTGATGTATAAACAGAGACTGACAACCGAACAACTTTTGATTCTGGCTTCCATGTGTTTAGAGGGGTTGTGGTAGGTTAGAGAGGGGGAGTCCGGACAATCGGCTAATTAATAACAACTGCATTGGTACTTTTTCCTTATCTGGTGCACCCTATACGCCAGCCCATGCCTTTGGGGGTTAACGGGTGCCTCATTCTGAAAATTTTAACTTCTCATCAACGTTATTACATATTATATAACAAATTACTTTCGAGAGATTTGTTAATATTTGAAGCATATGAAATATCTTGCTTTCATTCCGTTAGATATATCATTGTATCAGCGAAAAGCCTCTTGGGAGGAATGTCGTCGTTAAAAACTTTTGAATCATTTCAAGTAGCAGTGAAAAAAAAAACTTTTCTTTTAAGAAAGATATTGAAATATTTTTTTTAGTCCACTTAATATTATCGGTCTTAAATGAAGTTCACTTAAAAATAAACATATAATCAAAGAATTATTTAGCAATATTATTTGTATAAACCATATAATAATAGATATACTAAACAAAAATTGAAATTAAATAAAAAGAAAAGTATAGATAATAAACAGCAGATTTAGACATAAACGATGACAATACATCTTTAAGCGTACAAACGCCACAGCCTCAAGTGATTGCATCAACAGAAGTTTAAAACGATAATATTTAAAACGCATAAAAATTAATTTAGAAAGTAAAAAATGTTCAAAAAGGAAGAAATGAATGAGAAATCGAATGGCGAACTTTATCGAAGACCACTCACCATAAAGATTCCAAATTAGACAAGATTTTCTGAAAATCTAATTAATGTTTTATTAATTATTTTAATCAATTTTTAAATTTAGTCAATTTATAATTGTTATATAAACCATAATATTCACTGACATACGATAGTTAGATATTTTTATTAATTTATATTTTGAATTCATATAATTGATGCAAATGGAGCTAAATCATATTACGTACGTCAAACAAGAGTTATAAACCAAGGCAAGCTTAAAGGAAAATTCCAAAATCAGAAACTAAGTTATTTTAAAATTATTATGTCATTTCGACCAATATTTTGTATTTTTTGGCAATTAGGAGGTAAGTTATATCCAGGTATAAATATTCCATTGCGGATTGATTTACGCAGAAAGAGTGAATTCCAATATCAGGCTTCATACCTTTTCACTTTATAAATTACTAAATTATATTTCAGTTTTGAATCACAGCAAACCTGTCTTCAAATGCGAACAACCTCTTCATCTTTTGAAATAAAATAATTTTTTTCGAATTTGTTAAATTTAAATGCATTTCGTTTCATATATAATCAGTTAATCCTTCTGAGAGTACTTTCTAAGAGGACTGTTTAAATGAATGCGACGTCTCTTTTCTATTCATGTTAGTGTTGCATCTAAATCGTATCTTGAGGAAGATGTTAAGGCAGAAAGATGAAGGCTTTTGAAAAGCTTTTCATTAGATGGATTTTAGAATCATTGAATTGGAAATAATACACCCGAGGGCGTATGAATGTGCAGTAAGGTCTTTAATTTATAAGGAGGCTTTTGTTTTAATATTCTAGCAGCTCCACATAAATATAAATTTTGTCTGAAAAGAACTAAATTATTTTCTTCCAAAAATTTACGTCTTAAGACCTTTAGCTCCATCTAATTCATTTTTGCGAAAGTTTTAAATGAATATATGAAAAATGCTAAAAAATCATTACCAATTAAATTTCTTTGAGAGTTACTCATACCACAAATTGCAGTTGACATATTTGCAATCATTAACATTACAATCATAATGTTATTTAGGAAAACAAGAATAATCCTATATAATTTGCAGTCTAATCAAATAAATAAATTAGATTTTATTCTCATCATGAAAATTTCAGCACAAAATATCTTCGCTAAACAAGCAACAACATCTGCCTCAATTTTTTATTTTTGCAAGAAGAAAAAGAGATGAATTTTTCACAACCAATAACGATTATAGTGGATTTTGTTTCCACATCGGCACGTCATGTATAGTCTCATGTTCATACCAGATGTGAAACAAAAAATAAAAAAAAATAAAATAAATACATCATGTTTTGCATTGGCAGCAAAAAATTCAATTTTTTTTTTCTCTTATCAAATTTGTAAAATTGAAATAGGTGGTTTTGCTTGTTAAGCGAAGATATCATAGAAAATTGTTACTTTGGTTTTCTTCAAATTTTACTTTCTAAACAATCTTCATGTAACATTCTTCTGTTGCTGAGGTGTTAAGGCATTTTAACATAGGAGAAAACAGTAATTGGTAACGGAAACACAGTTTATTTCAATCATTTTTAAATGACATCTTTAAGATCATTTAAGTAATTTGAAGATAATTTAAGAATATTCAAACCATGATTAAAGCAGTGAGAATCGTAAAGCACAAGTCACCGGGGACGTTTTAAGCAAAGAAAGGAATGTTTGCAACGCGTCCGAACTATAAATACTGTGGAAAAGGGGAATCCCCTGAACGCTCTAGAGTCATTTTAATCGCATATCTACGCATCCTTCATAGTAGGGAATGAGGTTGCTTCTCATTGGCTCTCAGCATCACGTGACTTGGCTTGTTTGTTAATGATGTCATTGCACCAAGTTTATTTTGTCTTCTTCTATCGTATCATGGAGAAATTAAAACTTCTTTCTGATTATGATTATTCGGATGTTTCTCAAGAAAATGATGAATACGTTTTCAGAATAAAAGAAATAGGACGAACCTTCAGCATTGGTAAGTACCGTTTAGTTTCACGACGTCATTTAGAAGCAAACCAAGTCACGTGACTCTAAGAGCCAATTAGAAGCGACCTCATTCCCTACTATGTAGGATCCGTAAATATGCGTTTTAATCGGAACTGGCTTCTTCATGTCATAGTGACAGTTATTCTCTTATTAGAATTAAAGCAGAAATAACAAGTTCATAAATTAAATAGTTAAATAGCGTTATTTTAAAAATAGGAAAATTCTAAACCATTATATGCACACTCGTGCGTAAAAAATAATAGTAATTTTGACTTACAATTTTTATATACAATTGAGTTGATATGAATGCCATATTTATTCACAGTATACAGGGTATTTATTCGCCGAGTCTCTTCAATTCAAAAAATTACTGAATTAAAGTTACTGAAAAAGAGTATTGATGACATATGCTAATCAAAATTGCCCATACCCTCAGTCATTTTCTTTAATAACATTGCATTTGTGTATTTCAGGTATTCAATTAATGAAGCAGCAACTCTTAAAATTGAATAATGACTCTATCTCGAAAAATAATATATTGCGTATAGTGGGATGTGTATCTTTTTGTGGAGTTTTGTAAAGATTAGTGTATTGCACAAATATACAGGACATTAATGAACAAAAGAAAAAAATCAAAAATTATTTATAAAATGATGAGTTAAAGATTTTATTTCATTTACCATTCATGGTGACGCTATGCTGTAAAGTGCTCCGTCTTGGTGTTCTTCGTTTGTTTTATTGACCCCTTATATTAAAAAAATTAAAATAAAATATTTCATTGATCCCTTAAGGGGTTTATTAAACGACACAAAATATCAATATACACACCTCATTTTAAAATTATTTTCATAGATTTGCAAATTAATTTCTTTTCTTTAAAAAATCTTGAACTCATAATAACTTTGCGGACACCCTGTATGTTAAATCAAAAATTGTAATATTTATTTCCCAAACACAATATGTTTCAAAAGTTTTAGAGAAATATTTCATTTTTCGACAACAACTCCTCATGTTCCAGGCATTTCAAGAGAAAATGCATTCCATAATGGAAGCGATCATTTCTTTTAAAAAACGGGCGGCTTCTCTACGCTTCTGAGAACTTCCGTGCTCAAAATCCCGCAGGAATTACACACGATACTTTAAGGACTCCCACTTTGCGCACATGTACGGACATAAAACAAAATATATCTTCGGCGTCTCTTCCCCGGTGAATCTCGAAAGCTTTGGCTCAAGAATTTATTAGACCTTCAGCAGACCTTTTACTCAAGCTTATTTTAATAATATCGACCCGCAAGGAAGCAACAAGAAGTAGCTTAGTGTTTAAATTGCTTTATCGTGGACCACCCTGGAGGAGGCGAACAAATTGGAAGATTCAAGCTTACGCAGCAAACCCCTCTCCATTTCCTTCCAGGGAAGCAACTGGGATTAGAGTAAACCTAGGGATTATGTCAGACATTTAGAGGGGTTCTGTGAGTCACGGACGATTTGCTGTTGTTCCTGATTGGTCCCATTCTTCACGCTTGTCTTCAACACCCGCCGCTCAACTGTACACCAAAATTGAGGTTAGAGGAACTTTTTTTATGCTTAGCACTGCGAAATTCGGAACTTTCGTGAGTCAGACTCGCAGCGTGAGGATGTTATTAAGGTGCGATTCAAGCAATTGCGTATGTTCAGAGCTGAGTGCAACACCGTTTTACACCATTTTTTTCTATGCTCGTAAATGTAGATACTGTAATATTCGTAACGAATAAAAAATATATACTTGTAGAATTATTAAAATATTTAAAGAAAATAAATTATTTAGATAAAAAATCGTTTGGTCATAAAAGAAAATAATTTAAAAATATCGTTTGGCCATAAAAGAAATTAATTTAAAAATGTAGTTTGGTCATAAAAGAAATTAATTTAAAATATCGTTTGGTCATAAAAGAAATTAATTCAAAAATATCGTTTGGTCATAAAAGAAATTAATTTAAAAATATCGTTTGGCTGAAAAAGAAATTCATTCAAAAAAATCGTTTGGCATTAATTCTTTTGAAAATGTTATAAAAAAAGTGTGGCAACGATATATTTGTCTTTTGCTAACGTTGCCTAGCGACGGAGAATAATAAGAGAATTTAACGTGTTTTCGATGTCAGAAGTCAGTGATGTAACGTTTGTGATGTAAGTGTATGTGTTTGTTTTACATGTTTGTGCTGTGGAAGACGTCCAATAAACATAATATTTTTGATAAAGAAGGCTCTACGATTATTCATGCTTTGCTGAAATACATCACAATACGCTTCCCTGGATCAGAATTATATTAAGTGCAAAAACATTGCTGCTAGAGAGCTTAATAGAGTTTCCATTTTTTAAATACATTTTAAAAGATACTTAACATCATGTTTCAGATACCCTACATTTTCTTGCTATATCTTTGTTTTTACAAAAAAATGTTTCTTTTTCATTTGATTTTAGAGATAGGTTTTCATTATGTTGAAATTTTTAATATAGAAGAAATTCTTAGAATAATTGCTTCTTATTCTTGGACTTAAAATAATTCTGAACCCGAACGATATGTATTCAAAAAAGTTAGTAGACAGTTATATGTGATAATTTTGTGAACTGTAGACCTTGCTTCCCCAAATAAAATAATCTAGGATTTGCTTTTCATCATAGTCTTTAAAATTTAAGCTAATGTTGTCATTCAACGTGAAGACAGATTTTTTGGTCCCGATATATTACGCACTATCATGCAAAGTTATATTTACAATCAATGTACAATATTACACACCAAATTTATGTACACATTTCACTCCCAGACACATAAAAAACTTTACAAAACAAATGAAGAATGCACTTTGAAAAAAATATTTCAGCAATACAATGAAAATCAAATGAAATCAAATTTTTATAAAGAACTATGATCTTATCTCTCAAATTCTTTTTCAATGCAAATTATTTATACAAATCTTTAGTTTCATCAGTATTAAAAAAATTATGATTAAATGCATGATTTATCAGTATTAACAAAATCACAATTATATGTCTGCTTTTATTAGTATTAACAAGATTTTAACTAAATGTCTCGCCTTTACCAAAATGATTGAAATGCTTTAATGATGCCAAAGTCGCCATTTCTTCGCTAAAACATTGAAATTAGCAAAGAGTCCCCATCTTAAAACAAATTTAAAAAATAAAAGTCCTTACGTATACATCATTTTCTATGACCTCAAGATGCCTTCATGCCAAATTCGAAGAAAATACAACAATGCGTTTGGATATGATTGCGTAATAAACAAATTTACAGACAGACAAAATGCTAAATGGTCGAGTTAAAATGGAGACCACACTTCTTTCGGTCAAAAATTTGAAATTGTTGACGAGGTAATGTTCTTTTCAAAGAGATATAACACCACAGCATACCCCCGAACTCGGAGCCTAAATGGCTCCCTGTTCAGTTGGACGAGTATGTGTGAAACTTTATTGAAAAGCAAAAGCAAAAAAAAAAAAAAAAAAAAAAAATACACCATTAGATATAAAAACACTTGAAAGGGAACATACTTATACATGAACAAAGAAGAATAAAATAAAAAAACACATAGAGGATTACAATCTGAGTATAATATAAAATATTTACAAGAGGAGTTATCATATTTGAGTGCAGTGAAAGGGTTGAATGTTTCCATTAGTTACATTTTTTCATACAGTTGCAGCTCCATGATTCGGGGCTGATAATGCTGTTCGATTTGGTGGTGGCTGGTTGCTGTTTCTAAGCTTGTGTGCTCTGCTGCTCAACTGGGTATTCATCGAATTTCTGGTTCCTGGTGGTGAATCTTTGGAAGTATCTCCTTCTAGGCTGGAGTATGTGACGGTGTTGTATTTTGACTTTTAATTAGGTCTTCGTTGGTCGCCAGGAATGTGATTAAATTATCTATATTTCGTCTTGAGAGTTTTCTGGATAGGGCGCTCTTCCACCAATGGATTATGAATTGTTTTTCAAAGAGACAAAGGATCAACTTAAAGTAAGATCATGAATGTTTAATAAAATAATGTTATAGTGTAAATTATACAGAAATGGAAGCTAGAACTGATACAAGGTGTTTTATTTAAGTAATACTCCTCATAATGTTAAATTATTTTAACGAAGCGCAAGCATCATATTTTAAGAGATCCAACGTGGAACACCTTGATAGAATTTTTTGCCTTTTAGTGTCAGGATCCGTAGTATAAGCATGTTAAGGTTCCACTACATGCAGGGGAAATAGTGAGACTTGAACCTAGTCTTAGTTCTTCTAATATTCGGATTATTAGTATCATAAAAGAAATGTATTCATGTTAAGCTGATATCGCACTTAAGAAGGTAAATACATTTCATGAAATAACCTAGGATCAAGTCTTTAAATAATTATTTTAAAACTTAAAATAATTGTTTTCAAATAACGCTCATCCACCAAAAACATTAGCAAATACGTTAATAATGATTGGAAAATGTTGCTAGCGTTACCTTCCAGCTTTATTATGCGGGTTGTCATATTGGCGACAAGCTCCATCACACCGGAAAGTTGATCCTATTCACACACTGTACATTAGGGTGGGCCGAAAAACACTTTTTTTCGAAATCGCTATTCTAATAGTGCGGAAAGGGTTCTCTCTGGGTCCAATAAACACGGAGTAAAATATTTTTTGATTGGATAATATCTTCTACCCCCGCATCGCACTTGGATTTTGGAAATTTGGGTAAAAATTGCAATTTTTACTCGGTGTAGGAAATATAATTATTTTTCAATATTGTTATTCTAATAGTGCGGAAGAAGTGTCCACTAGGTTAAATAAGAAAGATGTAAAATATTTTTTTGATCGAATAATATCTTCTGTTCCCGCATCGCAATCGAAATTTTGCAATTTTTGAAAAAAAGTGCACTTTTTTATGTGTTATAGAAATAAATCAAACATATAAAATAGATGGGTACAAACGCTGTTTATTGTTGTATTGTATTGTACAATTGATTATATTACCTGAAAATTATTAAATAATTGCTGAGTCATAATATATTAATATAATATATGTTAAGGATATTGTTACCATACACTGTAAAAAATATCCGTTTTTTTCCCGGACTTTTTCCGTATATTTGACGGTTTAAAGCTGTTTTGTTGACAAAACGGTTTTTCCCCGTTTTCCGCTCCAGCCATAAACGGTTTGAAACCGTCAGTTCAAATTCTATTTTTCGTCATATGGTATTGCTTTCCGTATGATAACTTTCCCTTTTCTTAAATGTAATTTTATTGCATTCATTTCATGTTTTGAATAAGGTTCCATCTCCGCTATTGTTTACACATATTGCAGTAACCTGTTGTCACTCATGAAAGCTAACCTTAAAACACGTGTTCTGGCAATAGTTGATTTTTACACCACTAGGTGGCGCCACTACAGCTATAGTGACTTTAAAACTCAAATAGATTATTTTTACTTCACTTTATGAAGTCTCCGGTGGTCTAATGGTTAGAGCGACTGCCTTTTGTTTCTATGAACGCGGTTTCGATCCCCGGCTCGGAGGAGTTCGAAGTTTTGTCACCATCTTGCATCGAAATCGTCCAAGTAAGTTCAATTGAAATTAATAATAAAGCCTTGATTAATTAATATTCCTAATCGATAATACACATCAGCACGTTTCAACTCAACTCGAACAGAAGGAGAAAACAACTCAACTCAGTCGATGACGTCACTTACTTCGATTATTTAATTTTTAACGAGAAAACTTGATCTCATACGGTAAAAAACCGTTGTGACTACGGATTTACTTCGTAACTTTTACGGAAAAAAACCTGTCCCTGTACGGTAAAAAACCGTTGTGCCTACGGATTTACTTCGTAACTTTTACGGTTTTGCACAACCAACCCAGCTGCCGGTTTAAAACCGTAAATTTTACGGGATTTTTTTTACAGTGTAGAATGTTGTGACATGCCAATACCATAAGTTTACTTGCACTTAATCAGCAGGAAGAGGCTTGAAATCAGCCTTATTGTCGAATTCAGGCATCGGGAAAAGAATGTGGATCTAATGAACCCGTCTCTATTTTGAAACCCATAGACCTTAATGGATGCTTCTGTCACTAACTTGACACACCGTTCCACTGCCTGTGTGTGACATGGGAAGTGAACGAAGTCCCATTCTTGACTTTTCTTATCATGCACAATAGATCTAAATACGACAGTGGATATATTACGGAGGATTGGTGGAGAAGCAATGGTAATTGAATACCAGTCAATCATTTCCGTATAGTCAGCAGCTTCAAAATTCAGTTATGGTGGAGAAAGATGCGTACTGACTTTACATTGGAAGATGACTCTCTAGACTTAATTATACGTCATGCAGCAAGTTCTCTGATGCACAATCTTTCATACTTCAGCATACACAGCAAGATATTCTCAGGATGACTAAAGAACGAATTTCTACAAATTACTCCATCAACGACTTCCTTGTGGTCTTGAGATAAATACCTGGATCTAGAAATAGTATACTACACATGCTTAGCTCAATCTTTAAGCGAGTGTTTAGACTTTATATTAAACCAGTTTGGAGTGTAAACTTTCATAACAAATTCAGCGATTTGTTCCAACTTCAAAGAAGAAGCTGGAGAACTAACATATAATCTTAGAACTCTGTTGGCTTTTGTCAGCCAGCGTGAATGTGATAATGTACCAGGACTGCGTCTGGACAGCTCATCAGAACAATTACCCAATCGCAACGCTTGAGATATTTCTAGTTAGTACATTTGATCCTTGCTTCATTCACGTCTGTCAGTTGTTGGTAATTCGCCGTCAATAATTTCGAAAGTTGTAACTGACAAAGCTTCACATGTAAGGAGCTCCTTCCCAAAATTACCAGAATATGATTTTGGATCATTTGTTGGCACATCCAACGTTTCAAACAGATGCCTCAGAGTAAGTGTTCATTAAAATGAAGGAGACATATTACCCACTGCAGAGGTTTACCAAGTTTCAATTCCAAACACCGAATTACACCGGATTTCCATCCGGTATTAACAGATGTGCCGTCACAGCCAATTTCCAAAACCTGAGAAGGATCTCTTATGATCCCTTCAAAATATCCGATAATAGTCGCGGAAATCTGTTTTGCGGTGCCAAATGATGGACTCAAATGAGTAATGTAACGTGAACCCAGTTCTTCAATAAGACATAAATGTTCCTCTTTTGCTTTTCTCGTGTATCTTTCAATATCTACTCTTTCCTCTATCAATGCAGAATCTTTACGACCATCGAAATACAGTCCCTTCAATCGTAATGCCAGCGCTTCACTTAAAGGTTGGAATTTTAAATCCTTTCTAACTTTAGCCTTTTCCTTTCGTAGCATGTTTTCGTCAACCACCAAATCTGAGTTATTGTTAGTTATGAGACCGACATCGTGAAGAACACTTGAAGCAATTGCAAGCACAGCCCGGTCCGGGACGCCAAACCGGTCGCCAACCACAACAGTTGAAGAGAGGCGAAGTCGCATTTGTGATGATTTAGCTACAAACGGAGTTAATTGTTTGTACTTAGGATCAGTAGGAAAGATTAAACGGTTCGATGTGGATGGTTTGTAAGTGCTCAGATTTAAAAGTACTTCAGATATATCTCAAGAACAATCTGTTTCTTCATCTTCATAATCTACATACTCTGCGTTAGGCGTTGATTGTGTATGATTTAAATATAAATTCTGAGCCTTTCTATCAGCATTATCAGCAATATTCTGAAGTCGCTTCCTGTATGAAAAGTCAAGAAAAAGTGTACTTTTTTACAAAATTGCAAAATTTCAATTGCGATACGGGAACAGAAGATATTATTCGATCGAAAAAATATTTTACACCTTTCTTATTGAACTCAGTGGGCACATCTTCAGCACTATTAGAATAGCAATATTGAAAAATAATTATATTTCCTACACCGAGTAAAAATTGCAATTTTTACCCAAATTTCCAAACTCCAAGTGCGATGCGGGGGCAGAAGATATTATCCAATCAAAAAAATATTTTACACCGTGTTTATTGGACCCAGAGAGAACCCTTTCCGCACTATTAGAATAGCGATTTCGAAAAAAAGTGTTTTTCGGCCCACCCTACTGTACATTCGGCTACGGAAAGCGAAGTTATAGTAAATAAAAATAGGTAAAAACAAGGTATCCCCAAAAAGACTGATGATTTTGAGAATGAAATAACAAGTAAAAAGTGACAGGCATTAAATTCATCTTGCGAAATCGCTGCCAGAGTCTTTCAATCCTAAATGCTCGTGGAAATTACATCATGATTTTCTCAAAATGTCCACGGTCCTTTGCAATTCATGTCTCAGTCGATGTACAAAATTAGCAACGATATTCTCCGAAGTTCTTTTTAGAATGGCTTCACATTCGTCATTGACTATCTGCACCATGTTGTTATCAATCGTAGTATTTTTCGTTGATATACTGCGTCCCTTAGGTTGTATCACAGAAAAAAATCGCATGGTTTGAGATCTGGAATATTCCAATTCAATGTTGCAGTCATCAAAATATTCATATGATAATTTTTAATTATATTCTTACCCCCTTGTATTTACTTCTTTCATTTATATTTTGATGTAATACTTTTGTTGCTTCTTTTAATTAGTCTGCGATACTTTTATTTATTTATTTAAAGGAACTGTTTAGTACACATATTGAATTGCCTAATAAATATACTTTCATAAGCCTCGTATTTTGCATTTTTGATTCACGTAGATTTGCTTAAGCTCGATAATAAATGAATTATTTTTGAAAAAATAGGTTCAAAATTTCCAATTCTTTAATACAGCTGGAGAATGAACTCTGTCAACAATTTCGTGAGAAAAGTCAAATAAAAAGAAAAATATTAATTTCTATTACAGTAAGGTAGAATAAATGTTAGAGAAGAAGAGCAAAGTAAGGTATTTCACTCCAGTTCCAATGACTTTTTCTGGGCTGAAAAGAAATATTACGTCTGGCATTATCAAGGTATAACACAATTATTTTTCCACCAAACAATGTCTGGTGTAATTCTTCAATTACTACCTTCTGATGATATGTTTTCGCGGAAGAATTTTTCTTTCGTAGAAACTCATATAAGAGAGGTGTTTTCCAGCCTCAGCATATAAACAGCATTATCTTTCCTGGATATAAACCTCATTATTGGTGCTGGGAGGACAATCTTGATTTTCTGGTAACCTCTTTTTTTACCTTGTGACGAGTTATAAATTATCCATCATAAGTTAGAAGATGTTTAAAAAAAATGTGATACGTTCTGCTCATCAGAAAATTAGATTTAATAAATTTTCGATTTCATAATAAATTCTATTCAATAGTCAGAATCAATTGATTTATATATATACGTCATGGGGTTTAGACTAAACAGTTTTATTAAAAGGAAATCAATGCTTCATTAGAATCATTTCGAATTATGTTAAAATTTTATATAAGCATTAAAAATCTCATTTCTTTTTAACTTTCTCCTATATGAAATATACGAAGAGAAAATACTGTAATCGTCAAGAAAATTCTACCTTAAGATTTTGATGAATCTTCCATTATTAATTTTCCCTGAGCTATAATACCTTTAATTTATTTCCAATATTACTTTCTTTAAAACGATGTTTGCTTGTCTCTCTATGTACACTGTAATTCCAGAAAAAACCCGGAAAGTTAGAAAGATGAAATTTGATATGAGGTTTTACAGCAAATTTTCATCAACTTTTGGGGAAAATTCTTTTTCTGGAAGCTTTTCTCAGTTCGTCCATATGAACTCAACAGCACAACAAGCTATATGGTTGAAATTAGAGTTAGGATTTATTTCTAAAATACTACATGTGTTTGCTGTATGTAGATCAATCTGTCCGTGTGTATATGAAAGTTATAACTCAAAAACAGAACAGGCTAGATTGCTGTGTTTTAGTATGATCTATGCACCAATTGGACTAATTCTACCAACGGGTAAACTGTTTGTTGGTAAACATGACAAATCGAATATACAAGCTAGACAACTGGAATTTGAGAGTAAAGTTGTTGATCAAATTTTGAACCCAATCGGTTAAACCGGAGAGATCTAACATGCATTCTCGATTCTGTTTGCTATACCCCGGAATTAAACTTAAGCACGTAGTATCGTATCAGTAAACGAGAATGTTCAGAGGAGTACACTCCCCTTGCAATTGTCATGCCCTTTTCAGCATTTAGATTGTTTTAGTATGATCTTTACACCAAAATTGTATCTGTTTTTGGACTACTTCTATCAACAGGTAAACTGTTTGTTGGTAAACACGATAAATCCAATACACAAGCTAGACAAATGAAATTTGAGAGTAAAGTTTTTGATCAAATTTTGAACCCAATCGGTTAAATGGGAAAGATATAAAATGCATTCTCGATTCTTCTTTACTATACCACGAAACTAAACATAATCACGTAGTATTATGTTATCACGTATCAGTAAACGAGACAGTTCAGAGGAGTACACTCCCCTTGTAATTGTCATTCCGCATTTTAACATTTAGCTTAACACGAAACAATTTCTATGATGTACACTAATGAATTGAATTTTAGCTGATAAATTGAAAAGTCTTATTGCAATACGAGTACTGTAAACCATGCAAAATACGCGCAATTCCAGTATCTCGTTCAAAAACCCGCACAGTGTTGCTAAATCAAAATAGTAAAATAAGGCCAATCCTTCTTAAAAATAAGGCCAAGAAGTCCAAATTTGAAAAACTGATTGGAATACTTATTTTTCGCTAAATTTACGATAAGAAAAGGCTTTCATTCATGAAAAAGAATCACATTATATTGACGTATTTTCAATACTCTATTAATAAAACAGTTAAAGTAAAATAAAATTAAAACCATTCTATAAACCATTTTGAAGTGATAGGTTCTACTCTTGCCAACACTAAATGAAATAACCAAGCATAATATATTATGCTTGGAATTATGAGTTAAAAAATATGCAATATTATTTTTCAATTTGCCTATAAATGAAAAGTGATGCCGTACTCGGATAAATAATTATCAGTGAAAAAAATGTATTCTATTAATATAAATAAAATTGATTTCAGACTCGTAATACATCGTTTCCAATGAGCGATAAAATTTTCCAAGAATGATCAATTTTTAGTTTTGATATTATTCAGCTAATATGCAATTCCAACGCACTGTGCCGTTCTACATATTATTTTAGAAGGTTTTTCAGTTTCCCTTAGATTTAAACTTAAGCGTTTTTAAGGGTACGTATTTCATTAATACCACAAATACAGATCCAATTTATTTAAGAACTTGTTAAAAATTATGTTCCCTTTTTCTCAAAAAAAATTATATTTTCCATTTTTGTATAGTTAACAACTGTACGTGGAAAAATTCAGTCAAGAACAGTAAGGAATAATAACAGAAAAAGTGAATCTTTATATGCTCCTTCAAATAGCTTGATACGCAGAAACACAATCCTAAGGCCAGAAACATTCCGGCAATCACAAAGTGGACGGAAAATTTGTTCTGATGAGGAATTACCTTGTTTGACAGATGACTGTGGACCACGTGAATAATTGATATAAAAATTTTAGTGTTAAACAGTAGAATTAGTTAAAAAAGTATTTCTAAAAATCATGAATGAAAATAGAACCAAAAAAGACCAAAAATTAATTTAAGACTTTGCCAAGTACTTTGAAAAAAGGTGAAATTCTCAAAATTTGGTCTTAAAAAGGCCAATATGGCAACCCTGAACCCACACAGGAGACGAGTTCGTCATCGCCGATGAATTCGTAAACTAGTCGCCACCAACATTATTATACCGCCAGAGGAACCAAAAATTGCTTGCTCATACGGCAACTTCTCTTCATCGGTCCTCTAGGTAATCCGGTAGACCACCCAAGTGGAACCATATTCTTTACGTTCATTATAATGAAATGCAGCTATCCATCACACATGCTATAATAAAATATGATAAAGGGGTAAACACCATCTACAGAATGATTGGAGACTCAAGAAGATAATACCTCTAAGGGATCGAAATTATAATTGTTTAGGAGAGGAACGTAAGTGTCAGCCGTGCTCATAGATAAAAAAAAACTACTTGTAGGCGTCTGTGTAATAAGAACGGAATAGGAAAAACTCTGTCTGAGATAGCAATGTCGAAGATACTGTTCTTTTAAGAGGATACATTTCTTGAAAAAAATTTTTAATAAAGATTTGGAATTACAACATAAACAAAAAAACTAAATAATCCTAAATGATATTTTGGGAAGCATTATTCGCATTATTTTATTGCTTTATAATGATATCACTTGAATATTAAAAATACAATTAATATGTCAGCATATCGTTTCCAGTAACGCATATTTAACGGCGAAAAGTAAAACTATTTCAAAACGATAAGAATAGAAAAGTAATTTTAAAAATTAGCGAATAAGAAATGAAAAAAATGGCCTGGATGATAATAAGATAACAAGAATAAAACCAAAAAGCAGCAAAATGCGGAATTTTCCAGAACATCTGAAGGCTGTCAAATATAAAATTTCATAAATCTTTTGAAATTGTTCTATGAATATTAAAAGCCTTGATACAGAATCATTCATGGTAAAAGTGCTATCATCGGCTTGTCACTTTAAATAGATAGTTTCATTTTGGTAGCATAAAGAAAAATTTAATCATCTGCTGCAAAATGAAAAACTATTAGGGATGTTTAATGCATCAACCTGAAAAAGAAAACAAAAGAAGCATTTTACATTTGAAATTAACTTTCAGAATTTGAAGTTTTGATCCATTTAGTAAAAAAATGAGCAGCATTTAAATTAAGAACCCTCGTAGCCTTTTAATAAAAAAGGAATAGCAATGCATTTAATTACGATAAAAGAATATTACAAAAGGGAGCAGATATTTAATCCTCATGTTTCTACAATTTATTATTCCTTTAAATTTATGTTTCGTTTGTGAATTTTTGATTTTGGCTATTTCAAAAATTACTAAATGAAACCCCCAGAAAAAATATTTCATATTTATAAGGTAAAGTAAATATGTAGCTCAAAATATTTATTTATTTTGAAAATTGCGTGAGGAGCTTCTGTGCAATTTAATTTTATTCGGCTTATGTTAGATAACATTCAAATATGGGATTAAACTTGAAAGTGTAATGATATTAAGTTGTTTTCGTAAGAAAAATTTATTTAATCTTTGTTATTTCTGAAAGTCTATTTTCGCATATATCGGGATGTATCTTATCGAAAACATCTCTCATTTATCATCGCAATTCATTCTGCAGGTGAAGAATTTATTCAAGCAGAAAGTATTTTCTTTGTTCTGTTGATGTTTTTTAAAACATCATTTAGATGAATATGTCCTTCCTTGGAAGATAAGGACTATTGAGAGACCTTTGCAAAACAATCATTAGGAAATAAACTTTTTGGATAAGCGGTAATTTATTTATCAAAGAAATAAATTCTTAGAACTTTTCAGTTCTATAAACTCTTCACTGTCTTTTAAAAGTTTGAGATTATAATGTCGCTGAATAACCCATTGTTTATATATAGTAAAAAGTTTCTTAACATTAAAAAGTTGAATTTAAGGAATAAACACAAGTATTATAATTGTTCAAAGGTCTAGGATGTTAGAGATTTATTTTTGAAGATATTATAGAATAAGAAATATTAATTTTATATATTTCAGGAATTATGTAGAAATCAGTAGTTTCTCTGTGCAAATAAATGAATGATATGCTGGGACTTAGAGTATTTTTTAAAATGTTATTTTCCTCAAAAAGAATATTTAAAACTACTATGTCATTTTGAGGAATAATCAGAAAGTATGTTCAGAACTACTATGTTACTTTGAAGAAGAATAAAAAAGTATGTTCAGAACTACTATGTTACTTTGAGGAAGAATCAAAAAGTATGTTAAGAATTACAATGTTACTTTGAAGAAGATTCCGAATTAATATGAAAACATCAAGATATATATCAAAAATTATGAAAATAAAATGACAGGGATGTTCAATAAGTATTAGCTTTCAGTTAATTTGTATCTTACAATGATTTGAGTGCACAAAAACAAATGAAAAATAGTTCTTCGACAAAATTTTTCATTACTAAAAATAATTTTTTCCAATCTTCATAACTGCTTTGCAAGTTTTGTATTTGAGGAAAATAAGTATAAGAGAAGAAATGTACACGTGCAATCATCAACTCTCAGTAATACAATTCCACTAAATTACTTTAGAAGCTCTTATGTTTCCAAATAAACAATTTTGTTACTAATACTTTCTTGGAGATTGGTCTGATATATCTATATCTCTGCGGCTAGAAAAATGTTTAGTGTAGAATAAACTATTTCCCTTTTTGAAATTTTAGAACAAATATGATCTCATTCCCTAGGAGAATGAAGCTCTCAAAACTAATCGTAAAGCTAGCATAAGAAATGGATTCTCAGCCACTCTCCCATATTGTTTTCCGTCTGGAAGAATACTGTTTTTCTTACATGTACCATCCTTTGAATATTATAAGCAGACACATATATTATTTTAAAACCTGACACTTTAATAATTCAATATCCTTTAAAATACTTTTTAAAGGACATTTACAAAAATCATTATGATCAGAAATGCAAACCAATGAGAATGTAATAAATAGTGCGCCATAATTATTTCAGTGCTTCACTGTTTAAAATTAGAGGATAATTCACTGTTTAAAATACAATAAATAGTAGACCATAATTATTTCAAATTAATAAATATAAGTGCATAAAAATTTTGGAATTCTGAATCTACAAAAAAATAATAAATATTGTTTGTTCGAATTATAATTTCGAAACGTTCATTTCAAATTAAATTATTCATTCTTTGTATTTTGCTTAACATTTTTTAACAACATTGCAGGTATAAAACTTCCACTGTCATTTTTTGATATTATACGAAGTATCTTAAATTAAGAAAAAAACAGAAATTAGTTTTCAATGTTTCCCTTTAGTGTGCTGCGTCGAGTCTACTAACCGTGATAACGTAATTACTTCAATCGATATCGCAATACAAGAAAAATGAACAGAAAGCCAGATATAAAAATATATTGTTGAATCTACTGGTTGTAAGTTATTTTAAATTTTCAACCAATATAAATTAAATGATCCAATCTGCCTGACATAACCTAAAGATATTATCCAAGATTAGTTCAGCTATATTAACGTCCTGTTTTGAAGCAACATGAGGGCTATATCGGGACAGACGTCGTAATTTTGAACCACGCTTAGATAACGAGAACGGCACCTGAGCTGGCACCCTCTCTCCAAGCGTCCACACCACACCAGCGGCGTATGATTTAGCGTCCACTGAAGATACGTGAAGAGTGATTTAGACAAATTCAAAAATATGTCTATTTAAAATCATTCGATACATATATATATAAATATTATAGCAACTTATTCTGTAATTTTGTTACTTTGGCTTTCTCTTTTCTCCCATAAAAACTTGTACCTTTTGTCGTTAATTATTAATAGCACCTAACACTATTTTAGTTTGTAATTGGAATCCATTCATTTTCTTCTGTCGACAGAAACCAGCATTGAATTTGCAAAAACATTCCTTCAGTGAAAAACTCTTAGCACTGAGGAATATTATGTTCTCTGAGTTCCTACGAAACTTCTGAAACATTTTACTTATAATTATTAATACCACCTAACACTATTTTAGCTATTTTAGTTTTGGATTGGAACACATTCATTTTCATCTGTCGACAGATACCAGTATTGAATTTGCAAAAAGCATTCCTTCAGTGAGAAACTCTTACGACTGAGGAATATTATGTTCCCTGAGTTCCTACGAAACTTCTGAAACATTTTGCTTATAATTATTAATAGCACCTAACACTATTTATTTTTGAATTGGAATCCATTCATTTTCATCTATCGGCAGATACCAGCATTGAATTTGTAAATACATTCCTTCCGTGAAAAACTCTTACCACTGAGGAGTATTATGTTCCGTGAGTTCCTATGAAACTTCTGAAACATTTTACTTGTAATTATTAATAGCACCTAACACTATTTTAATTTTGAATTGGAATCCATTCATTTTCTTCTTTCGACAGATACCAGCATCGAATTTGTAAAAACATTCCTTCAGTGAAAAACTTACCACTGAGGAATATTATGTTCTCTGAGTTCCTGCGAAACTTCTGAAACATTTTACTTATAATTATTAATACCACCTTACACTATTTTAGCTATTTTAGTTTTGAATTGGAACACATTCATTTTCTTCAGTCGACAGATACCAGCATCTAATTTGTAAAAACATTCCTTTAGTGAAAAACTCTTACCACTGAGGAATATAAGGTTCCCTGAGTTCCTACGAAACTTCTGCAACATTTTACTTATAATTATTAATACCACCTAACATTATTTTAGCTATTTTTGTTTTGAATTGGAACACATTCATTTTCTTCTTTCGACAGATACCAGCATTGAATTTGTAAAAGCATTCCTTCAGTGAAAAACTTACCACTGAGGAATATTATGTTCTCTGAGTTCCTGCGAAACTTCTGAAACATTTTACTTATAATTAGATCTATACCTTTCTGGAAGATTAGGTTTTCAGTTAATAAGCCACCACCCTTGTGGCCCAACATCAATGAAACCTGAGAAAGAGGCAGTCCAAGCTTAGTAGCACAGATTGGGTTCGAGGTCATAAATTGATTTATTAAGGAGAATCAGAAAGGATAAGGGGGCGATACTGTCCGCATTCCGGTCAGTCCAAGTAAGCATTGACGTCAAATACCACTAAGCGTTATCCCTTTGTTCCACTTTCTTGAAGGCTAACTTGACAGCTAGTTCTCTAATGTCAGAACCACGGCTTCTGACAGGCGGGCCTTTTGTTCACGCCTTTTCTGCTTTTTGTTTTTGTCCTCGACTACGAGGCTAAAGCTTTCATTAGCAATAGTTTTCTTCTTTTTCTAATAGTTATGACTGAATGTCTTGTTGCCATTATTGTACCATTTGGTCCAGTATATTGGAGAGCGATTTTTCTTTGTTCTGTGCCAAAAGTGAATAGCAAGTTAAGCTAGAGATTCATTATTCTTGAGTACATTATTGTATTTACTGGAACTGTACATGCGTGGCAAGTTAGATGCATTGAATAAATACTATTTTAGGAAAAGTCAAATAAATTGTTTTTAAAAGCACCTTATAAGGGATTCATATAATGAATGAATTCATTCAGGTGTAAGAATCATTCTTCCTCTATGGTTATTATTCCTGAAAATTCTACTACACATTTTACTAAGTAAAATGAGTTACATTTTTCAAGAAAATTCATTCATTCAAGAAAAGTAAAATAATAAGTGCAACAATAATGTAAATGTATGAATTTTTTACTTTTTTGTTCAAAAAATTGCAACAGTTGGAAAATTAATATTTGAATCAAATAAGTTTCAATCTCGGTTTTCCAAGATTTTTTTTTATCTTGAAAATCTCTTCTGAAATATTTATTGCTGTTTAAAATTGTTCCTATTTTCCAAATTTTATTCACACTGATAAATATGCTTTCTCTTCAAGCTTATAAGCCTTCATATTCTATCAAAAGATAATCCAGCTCTAAGAGAAAGAGCGCAAATGTAAAATTTGCCGCATGCGAACATTTCACTTAGAATACCGTTTGAAACTGTATATTTGAAATACGAGCCGCCTTCGTCGACCAGCTTGTTCGCCCATATTAGAGCTTATAACTTAAAATGATTCAGTTATATCAAAAAATACAACACATATAGGATGTGTAAAATAGTTGATATTGTTTATTTAATTTTAATAAATTGTAAATAAAGCTATTTATCCGACAAAGCTATTTCCGCTTTGGTTCTTTTTGCTAAAGCTAACCGCGGTACACTTCGCCTCTTACCTCGGGTAAGAGGTAATTGCTTTCGCTTCATTTCGAAGAAGGGAAAAAAAAGGGGGAACTTGTCTCCTTTCCTATTGGGAAAAGCGTTTTGTAACCTTGTCTGTGAGGGGTGTTGTCGATTCCGTGACCTTCACCGATTTCAGAGCAGTAGATGATTCCTTCAAAAAGATTTTGAAATTCGCTGAAATAATATACAGGATTGAAACTAACAACATTAGAAAGGTGAAAATTCGCACTTCAAAATGGTATAAAAATAATTTTCGAGCGTTAGTTATTTCGGAAGTTATTCTTCGAAAAATGGCATAAAACGGTCTAATTTTTAGATAATTAAAATTTGAATAAAAAATTGAAAAAAATGGCTCCGAGGTGCACATTCCCACCCTCCAAAGTATACCTGTACCACATTTGGTAGCTCTAGGTTCAAAGGTATGTTATGTAGACCGCCAACAGAAACACACACACACAGACATTAATCTTTATTAGTATTAGAGATGATGAATAATAAAAAAACAGCAAAATATTGAATGCCTAATGGCCTTTGTTAAGAGAATTTATCGAGTTTGTGAATTAACGAAATTAATAACAAGAGTTTCCGGGAAACAAAATTTTCAGCCTTGACTTTTAGCAATCTTTATAAATATTATAGATTAAAATTGCTCTTGTTTCCCTGAAATTCTGATCGGACAGAAGAAAAATAAACTTTTCACACGGATACATATTTAAATTTCATACAAGGAAATGATTCAGTTCTAAGAAAAAAGAAACTTATTTACCAAAGTTAAACATGTTGACACAAAATTTTTGTGTTTTGCTATTCAGTTTGAAAAGGGGGCAGACTCTTAAAATGTAGTTGTAATGTCTCTTTGAATAACTTTAGAGGCACAAATATTTACAGAGTTTTAAATTCTGAAGAATCATATTGTCTGGATTTGCGTATGAAAATTCTCATCTTGTTCTGAAACTAAGTCATAATTTTAATTTTTCACAAGCAAGAAATTTTCTTTCTTCCTGTACAGGTTTAGAAAATACACATTTCCTAATTTCACGATGTTAATGTCATGTTTAATTTATCTTGATGTATCTGGGCATACATAAAAGTTATGTAGAAACCAAATAAGATAACAGTATGCAAAGTTCATTTGTAAAAGCATGTCTCTTTCGAAATATTTAACATTACACACATTATATTCTGATAGTTTTATTTTTTTTAATGGATTGTGATCTGTTTTTAAGCCACAGAATGCGAATCACGAAATTTTGAGTCTGCATCTAATGTTAGCTAACTTATTGAGTTGCGTGTTCAGTTCATAAAACTTCTCATAGGAAAGTGAGATATAACCCACCAAACAGCAGAGGAATTAAGTAATAGGTAATTTCTTAACATCTTTACTTCAGAGAGACGATCATACAGGTAAACAATTGTTGCTTGGGAAGGAAAGTTTCATTACCCAGAAACGTTATACTAATGCTTAAGACTAGTTGAAACGTTTCAATTGCCTTTAAATCAGATTCCGATATTTTTCTGGCCTGTTTAACTGATCCCAATGTTACATATAATTACAGAAATCGTTCTGTTGGTGCATGGTGTAAACAGTCCAACAGGCAGGATAATGGAGAATGAAGGTTTATTCACAAATCTGCAGGAAAACACGTTGCACAGGTAACAGGAAACAATAGATCTTGGACAGATTAGCAACGTAAACAGACAACAATTCGCAGGTAATAACAGTTCAGTACTTTTAGGTTAGGTTAGGTTAGGTTAGGTTATATTAACGTCCCGTTTTGAAGCAACACGAGGGCTATTTTGGGACGGACCTCGTAATTTTGAACCTCGGTCAGATGACGAGGACGACACCTGAGCTGGCACCCCCCTCTCCAAACTTCCACGCCACACCAACGGGAGGACGTTTGACCACTACGTATGATTTAGCGTGCAACAGGCCCCATACACGGCGGATCTTCAGTGGAATCGGGTTCCGAACCTGGAGCCCTCCGGCCCCAAAGCCGAGACCTTACCACTAGGCCACCGCGGCCTCTCAGTACTTTTAGAATTAGCAAGACAAACAGTCAGCAAATCACTAATGACGACAATAACGGCATTTTCAATAGAGCTCAGCTCACCAGCTTTCCTTGACATTTCCTTCCACATGACTAAACCGGCACAGCAACATGAGCTAATCCGGTTCCGCAACGTCGCTTCCAACAAATTCTCCCGACTTAAAATCCAACGATTGCTTCACTATATTAATGATTTTCAAGAGCTTTTTCGAATAAATCCGTGATCATCTCTCACATCAAGCCTCTTCCATTACCTGCAGGCCGACATGGGAAATTTTTTGCGCCCTCTCCGCCGAAGTGACAGCGCACCTGAACTATTCACCGCTTCCACACAGGAAAACTTCCACTTTCTGCAGAAAAGAACAATCAACAGAACAGGCACACGTGTGCTTTAACTCTCGCATTTTAGTTTGTTTTTGTGGACTTCTTTTATTTGATTATATTTTTTTGCTCTCTTGTTTGTTGATATTGTACACTTCATTCTCATATTTCTATCCTGTTTACAGTTTATGTTTGTATATGGTTTTATGTGATACTCCCCTTTTGTTTCTTGTATATTATCCGAGATTTTTATTTTTGTAACCTTTTTCATCTCTCTGCCTTCGCCTTTATTTGCTGGACAGTTGAGGAGCGTCTTCCGATGTCTCTTCCACTTCATGTCGGCCACACTGTTTAAATAACCAAAAGGTTACAGTCGCATGGGCATGAAGTGGTGTTCTGTTCTGTTCACCAGCTTTCCAGGTCGCATTGCAGACGAAACTCTAAAGTCGTTCCAGTGGATCAACATTCTCCTCTCCGATCCAAGCGCGGCCCTTATATAGTCTCCCCGACAGGCCGTGACGTCACAGGGAGTTTTCTCGTATATTCAAGCATATTTTCTTTCCTAATAGAGATATCGAGAAAAGGGTCGCATTTCCTGGAATCATCGATTTGTCGCCAAGGTAGTCTAAGTCGCGAAAATAGTCGCCAAGGTGAGGGGTCCAGGCCCAACTATCCCATACTTACCCATGTAAAACTCTCTTCCCAAACATAAGACTGGTCAGGCAGGAAAGTGACATTACATTTTTGCAACACTATGAACTTTTTGTTATTCTGTCAACATGTCAATGACTTGTGGCTCGACACTGATTCCAGCAGAATTTTTCATGATAATCTTTTCCCACCAAACAGTGTGTAAATAGAGATAGTATGAGCGTTTTATGAGATCTTAAACTTTTGATTGTTTTCATCTTGTTCTGTCGCTTATCACTGGATATCTGTTGTTCCTGAGAAGAAGAAGCTTTGATACAATTCTAGTATATTAGATTATTGGTAATGTAGAAATTCACGGTAATGATCTCACCGGCATCAATCACTACCTTTCCCTTTCTTTGTTCTTATATATCACAAAGAAGCACGCCGTCTTGCGTTGGCATCCGGGTTTTCATGAAAGACTGGCCTCCGCAACAGGCAGTCAGGCACTTTCCCCCGCATTAAAAGCCCCCATTAAGAGCGGCTCATGCTACGACCCGGGATACAACCTGTCTTCGGAGATGGGCCCTAAAAGACACACCACCATTACTATACCCACCGGGGAGGCGAGAACGTGCTTACTTATACGGCAGCTTCTCATCCGTGAACTCGTGGTCACCCCCGGTGGGGTTTGTTTCTACATATGACAATTCAATGAAAATTAACCGACATTTGTATACAAAATTCAAAGGATTTGACTCATGGAAAAATATTATAAACTACACTCAATCAAACCAATTATAATTATATCAGCTTTTTGGAAAATAAATATCTCCAACTGGTCTAATTATGTGTGGTCAGATCTACAACCCATTTTTTTAACAGAATGCCCTAATTATCATAGTTCAGCATGCTTCTTTTAATCAGTTTTAACCCTCTGACACCGAGCGAGGCGGTCTAAAAAAACTTCCCTTAACAGCGAAGAAGGCCGGTCTGAGGCGCGTGGCTTCTTTTGATGGGAGGTGAGGTTCTGAGATCGCTTCGGAGATAAGCGCGGTTGGGGTTCCAATTATAATTGCCAACCGCAGCCCATTTTCCTGCGTTTTAAGGGAAGGTTATAGCAGGGAGTGGGGGTAAAGTAAATGACCACCAGTTTGAGAGAGTCCAGTTCATGTCGCTTCCTCCCAAAAACTACCA
>BGPR01008337.1:602-18635 GCA_013235015.1 Araneus ventricosus | reverse complement strand
ATGTATAATACATAATATTACATGACTGTGTGTTTTCTTGCCATTTCTCATACAGTGCACCGTATAAATAGCAACATTAATTTAAAGCATATTTTTAAAAATTATTTCATCATTATTTCAAAACGAAATGTATTCATAATTCAGGATAGCATTCAATCGTTTCTTTGAAACTTTTTATACTCAGAGAGAAGAAGATATTGACAACTAATTTGTAAATGAGCCATGACAGACTTTCATCTTGCCTGTGTATGATTAGTAATTTTCACCATAATAAATACATTTACACATGAATATTAATGTAGTTAATGTAATAATTTAGTTAAGATAAGTATGTGTGACCCTTTTTTGCAGTTATGTATCTGAGTTGTAATAAAACCTTAAGGAATAATCAGTTTACTAGAAGGGTCTTGTCTGCTTCATGCATTTAACGCTAGACTCTATTCATATCTTCCTATTGCTACATGTGTTTTTGTTTGACTGCGCATATACATATAATTTCTGAAAAACAGAGCAAAACATTTACTTCTATTTCCAGCCTTTTTCAAAATCTTAATGATCTCTTAATCTTAATGATAATTTTTGTGGCAGAGAAAATCATGGAATTATATCTTCTAAAATCATGAAACTGAAGTTCATTAGTGAAATATTATTCCGTTTACCACTAAGTCATTCTAATAATCCCTTTGGAATTTCGTAAAAAATATACTTATTTTCTTGGAGCAATAAAGAAAATTCTATATTAAATTGCTTCTGCTACTTGTTTTTTTTCTTTGGACAAACTTAACTTCTTGCATTAGAATAATGAGCGCGAAATTCTCTCTTATGAATTTCTGCTTAAATGAAAAAAATAATGCATTGTTATTTGAATTTCCAGCACCGAAATTGTAGCTCTCCAACAAAAGATATAGTTCTTTTCTGTATGGTTATCTTATTTCCATTTCAGTATATTTCCGAGAATATAGGAAAAGAAATTCATCAATCTATTAAGTAGGTATTCAAATCCTCACTTAAATATCATTTCTGAATACATTTCGGTAGTAAGTTTCTGCTATGTTCCAGTACCTGGAATTCGGTAAGCAGCGGAAGATATTGAAAATGCATAAAACCATTTTCTAAGTAAAAGTGCATTTCGAAGAACTAAAAAAAATTAATATCTTTAACTGTTAAAAATCGTTTTCAAAAAATCACGTAACGCTTTCCTCTATATATTTCTGTATGTCCATATAATCATTAATCTCTTTCGATGTTATATTCCTAGAAACAAAGTTTCCATGAACAGAGTCACAGCCAAAGGAGATTATTTCTCTACATTATATTTTAAAAAGAGCCCATCTTATGTTATTAAAGATGGCATTTTGGGTAAGATTTTTATGGGATGCTTTTCTCTTGGGAGATAAGTTACGGATTCTGAAAACTAAAGCCAGAATTACATTAGTCTTATTTATTGCGGTTATTTTACTATACTTAAGTTGGTGATGAGAGAAATGGAGTTTTTTCATGATGTTGAATTCAATGTACGCTTCGGGAGCAATTAGTGAGATAGGAATTTTTGCTTATGAGATGAAAAATGGTATTTTAAATTTATGGAGATCTGATTAAGTTAAGAAATATGTTCGTTTCTTATATGATACTCTAATTTACTTTACGTGTGCAGAGAGATTCTTTTAACATGGTAAATAATAATCCGAATATATACATAATTGGCCTTTTCAGGACTTTAAATGATGAATTTCTCTCAGTAGTAGTTAGCAATAGAAAGATTGATTGTGATTGCAGTACAGTCTAACATCATTTTATTTAACTTCCCCTTTTAAACTAGTTTGATTGTGGAATAATTAAAAATTATCTATCAAAGTGTACTCTGTAGTTTTCACTATAATTAGTTAAATATTACATAACGGATTTTATTTTTCCTGCCAGGCAACGACAGTCTGAGAAACTGTTGAACCTACGGCCCAGTGTCTAAACTGTAATTATCTAGTGAATTGAATATCTAAAAAGACAAAAAATAAGGATGGATATCTAAAAAGACGAAAATTAATAGAAGCAATTTAATTGGTGTGCTCAAGTGCAGTATCATCCAGGAAAAAATTGCTGAGTACTAAATAAATAAAAATACTAATAAAGTGAATTTTATTTGGGGAAGAGTTAAAAATACAATAAAATAATAGCAGACATCGATAAGAAGTAAGAATCCGGCGGATGACTTCATCAGAGGCCACTCATCCATACAGATTCAAGAATGGAATAGGTTTTCTGTAGAGGAAAAAGAATTTAAGGTCTGATATTTAATATCCTCAAGGCCTGAACCCATTCCGGAATATATTGAAAATAAAAATGTTTATCCACGAAGAAGAAATTAAAAATAGTCTTTTAAACAAAGTATGAAAATAAGGGCTTAAAATCTTGCCTCTTATAAAAGTTGTGGAACAAAAAAAGGACGTAGTACCAAGCATGCGTTACTATGTAAACAAAGCAAATAGATGCACGCACCTATCGCGAATTTTTAACTCTGCCACAAACAAAATTCGCTTTATTAGTATTTTTATTTATCTTATCTAGCGAAGTAAGCAACATATGTCGTTAAAGAAAAAATACAATCATAGCGATTTTTCACGCAATGCTCAACACTGTCGGAATACATTGTGATGTCTTGGCCTATGTGCGACCAAATCAATGCAAAGCTTAGGTTGACCTAAGTACTTTTATTTACACAGCTATAATTTAGAGAACAATTCTTGCATAGCAATCTTGATAAAATATTTATATACAAGTTTCAATCATTTAACTCACAGTTCTAGAACATTAATGTTCAATGGAATCGTAGTCCAGAAAAGAAGTAATTCAATACAGGATGGATAGCCTCCACCTATCAGCGTGATACCCTAAATACGAGACTACAAGAAGTGCTCGCAATTTGATGAGCCTAGAGTTCGGAATAGTGCCGATTTCTCAGCATTTGTTGCCCAAGTCCAAATTAATTCGGGATTTTAAATCCGAGCTGATCACACAGCTCTTTTAGGCGCTCCGGAGTCTGAAAACCCAGTTCGAGACTCTTAATCGGTTCTTCACCGCGCTCCTCTTTTCCAACTCAACATTCCGTTTTAATCCCCTACCTCAAGGGGTGGAGCTCCGCCTTCCTTTCACTCTACTGAATAATCGTACTCCCGGGCGACCAACGACTAACCTTCCATGTTTCCAGTGGTCGAATCCAACCGTGGGGAAGGCTCTTGGGTTTTGCCACCACAGGAGCTAAACAGGTGTGACATGAAAGATTGCCGCTAATCTCCTCAAAGCCGACCCCAAATGCGCTCTCTGACAGATATTGATTCCTCTGCATTGTGGTCGCTTTCCGCATGAAGCTATTACGAACGTCTCCTTAATGACCACCAGGTGCAGCTGATCTACGTTCTGCGGCTGACATGAAAGGAACTGGACTCTTTTCTCGTGGGAACTGAGCTTTCGGGAAGGGAAAACATCACAACATAGAGATATTACATTTACTGACAATAAAAACAGGACATAGAGTTGTCGAACTTTTCTTCGCTACTTGGGTAATTCATTACTAGGAGAACGTCGAAAAACACTTCGAAACCAGAATAATGGCTTACAATTTTCCATCATATCGACAGTGAAGTTAATCCTACTGTTCACAGGAAAACCGAAAGACTTGCCTACTCTGTCAAAGCTCCAAGAAATGAAGGTTCAATTTATATGTTACGTCTGCGGTGATTATTTATGTTTAGAAAATAAAAATTTAAAACTCAAAACTGATTGACGGAACACAATTACTTGTAAGAACGATGAGTTTCAGCAGCAATTTCTGACTTTGGTTCTCCAATTTCGGATGTCTCTAATTGTATTCTTTAATATTTGACATCTATCTGCACGCAAGCTTACTTTAATAGCCTAATTTGTTGTTATTTTAACATTCTATGATGAGTCTGCAAATATGATAAGATTTTAATGGAAGTTGCTTTATTCCACTTAATTCTGACACTTTTTTCTTTAATTATCTCAAGATGAAAGGTATACAAAAATATACTCTAAGATAAATTTATTTTATCTATTTAATTGTAAAAAAATTAAAATAGATAAAGAAACGAGAATGCGACCTCAGAGAACGCCGGGCCCAATATGATGGCCCAAAATAGCTATCTGAAAGCACAAGTAAGGTGAGATAGCCGAATAGCATATTCATTCAGTGCCACAGGCCCCTCTTTATAGTTTCTTACGGTACATGTCCCACATTCTATGTTTATCTACAAGTTGAGAATAGCTAAATTAGTGAAGTTAGATTAATGTATTCCAAACCTTGACTTTGGATGGCAGTTAATGGATGTCTAGGTTCGGTTTAATTACGTTTTCTCGATAGAAACATAAATATGATTATTATAAAATTGAGAAGATTATTGTTATTTTTTATTATTGATAAAATATAACTCTCAATAAAAACAGTTTCCTTTTATTATCAAAAAGGGGAAATCCTTTTTAAAAGTTGGATGCAATTTATCTATGCCTCAATATATTAAAAATGTTGCTCACATAATTAACGTAGTTATGTCATGGAAAATGGCAAAAGAAGCTTCTAATATCAAAAATAATTGAAAAAATCAAAGCAATTTCCAATTTCTTCATAAAAAGCGTTTCAATTATGCCTCACAGTTCTATATTTATCAGCAGTATCATGAAACATTTTGAGACATATTTTAATTTCTATTGCACACAAAAAGAAACACATTCTTTGCAAAGTCGAAATCTTTGCTTTAGCATTATTAGACCATCTATCCTGTAGGTCATGTTATTCTTCTCTACACGCAGTAAAGTTGCCTGAAAATCAAATAACAGGAAACATCTCGTTAACAGAGAATCCTTAATCTTCTCGAAAGAAAAGCTTTCATGTGACTACTGCTTTCAATGCATCCGTCGTAAAGCTCTCTTGTACTATCACAGTTGCCTTATTGATTCCAGTTAGGATGCATTTATTCTCATTGGACCCTTCATTAGGAAGTATTAGCTTGTTCTTCTGAGCCTTTCAAATTTTATGAGACTTTCAGGGAATTAATCTGGGGATATTTGTCTAGTTTTGAGAAAATACTATGAAGAATAATCCCACTCATACATCGTTTTCCTATAATAGGAGCTTTTTCTTGTTACTCTTCTATTTACGGAGCACTCTGTTGAGGATCGAAATTCCGAAATAACAACATCGCTTAAATATTTGTTAATAAGAAATTCTCTTTTTGAAGTAAAGATGTTTCAGAGCTTGTTTTACTAGAATTTTCTTAGTATCTTCAAAATAAAACATAAAACTTAATTAAAGGCATTTAGGAAGTAAATGCTTCGAAGTGTAAGAGGAATATCTGCCATATTAATTGTTCCTGGAAATTTATATACGCTATTTTGAACCCTTTTACTGAGGGACATGGGTCAAATCTTCATTTACAAATTTAATTTTTTATTTTTCTATTTAAGCGCACCGATGAACATTGCCTTTAGAAACAGTATTTTTTCATTTCAGTTAAAACCGAATAAATAAAAAATAATTTGTAGCATTACTTTTCATAATTCTTTGCTACGCATCCTCCTTTTTGTTCAATAATTTGCACAAAATTAAATAAATAATTTTATATAATTATAAGCATAAATGTGTACGACACATTTATGCATATAATTATATAAATTAATAAACAACAGGGAAAAAATTATTTATATGTGTTTCTTCTTTCTGAATATTTACAAATGAGCACAATCATTCGAGTTCAAGAGGTACCTAGACCGCTAATATTTTCCGTTGAATGCTGGTGAAAATTTATGGTTGCATTATTTATAATATTATATATTTTTATATTCCTTCATAATATTCCTTAAATAATGCTGTGTATGAAAATAATTGTTATAATAAGAGAAAGAAAGAAAATAAAGGATAAAGTACGATAAAGATAAAGGAGAAAACATAACATAGTTGGATAAATCAGCAGTTTCTTATACTGCATACAGTATTAATCTACGAGATGTGTACTAAAAATAGGAAAATACTTTGTCTAAAAGGGAAATATATGGCAAAATCCTAAGTAACATGTTAAACTTGAATGGCCGGAAAGAACATTTTTTTCAAGATTATTTTAACAGATCCTTTTTATTCCATTTATAAGTTACTTTTAATGTTAATTGCGTAATTATTATTTTTGTTGTGTAACAGTTAATGAGTCAGTAATATTTATCACCATTTTATAGTCGAGGATATCTTTATTTTGTTTGCGACTGAAGAAATTTAGCACCGATTCAGTGACCAAATTGGTTAAGTTTGCAATGTCAAAGCTAATGTTGCGACAAAAATTGATGTTTCAGTATCATGTTTATATGCCACAGCATACGAAAAGCTTTAATGTGTATATAAGGAGAATACATCAAAAATGTCTTTCACTATATCAGAAATTTTTCGTGAATGTATCAAGGCGTCTTTTTAGGCTCCTATCATTTTCTGCACGCAATTGACATGGTCAAAAGTGACATAAAGTGCTTCTGCTGTTTGTTCATCTCTTGCCGTATATTGACACATATCTTACGAACCGCAGTAATGTCACCGTAATCAAATCCTCTTTGTCCCATATAATCTAATAAAGTTTCCAAATATTGTACAGCAGAATGAGAAATTGTATTTCCCACATTTAATACATCTTCTGTATCAGTACTAGCTGATTCTCCATTATCAAGTTTTTGAAGGATTTCTAAATTTTGTTTAACATTTAAAACATTTCGTTTCACACCACTCATTTTTACCAGTAAAAAATTTCACGCTACTAACTGATGATGAACAAGACGCAACACGTGCGAAAGTGAAAGACGACGAAGAAGTTAAAGAATGACGTGTCAGGGAGAAGCGTGTTCGTACGAGAATGAGCTAGCAGGAAGTAGATGATTCATTTCTCGGAAAATTAGGGGTTCAACCGGTATAGATTGCACGTGCAGGAAGAAAATCTATTCTTTAGCTTCCGTCGTCACGGCTCACTAGTTTCAAGGAATGCATCTCTCGATCGAACATCAACATCGATTTTACATGCATGATAAGCGTGAAAATGTTTCTCTTTGAATATTTTTGTGAGTCCGGAATGAACAAGGATAATCCGCAAACCGGATAATCCGTGCAAGGATAATGGAGAGCATACTGTATATAAAAAAAGAAATACCTTCATTCTCATTTAACTGTGAAATGTAAACTAAAAGAATCTCTACGTTTAGACTTTAAAAACGATCATAAACTTGTATAAGATATCCGACCAGGTTCGGAGAAAAAATGTAAAAAAAAGCATGCACAAAAATGCTTTAAAGAGCTAAATAAAAAATAGGCTTAAATAGTCACAATTAGAAATAGAAATTCATATATCATCAGTAGTTTTTGAAAATAATAATTTTTTTCAAGAATTTTAATAAAAATTTCAATGTTAAGAAAAACAGCATAATTGGAAAAATATGCGACTTATTTAATTTTAATTTCGCAACCGTATTTCTCAAACTATCCCTGATGTAATACACTGCAAAATAAAATTTATTTTAATAAATAAATATTTTTTGAACATTCAAAGTTGGCATCATTGGTTTTTTGTCAAAATTATCCTATGTATCAAACAGAAAGGGACAGACAAACATGACTAAACAAAGCTATCATAATGTCTACGGTTTATTACATCCTCAAAGACTTTTGACACATGTGCACCAAATTTCAATGAATTTTAATGAATTGTTTTGAAGATATCATGTTTTACGTGGACCAGTTTTAGTGAAATTTTAATTTTTCAGAAAATGCTTTTAAAAAATATAATAACACATTAGGTCAAAAAAAAGGAATAAAACATTCAAGGCATAAGACTGAAAACAAAGACTGTTTCAGAATCTTTAAAGTGGTGGCTTTATTTTTAGATCATAAAAAAGTTTTTGTATTTTTTCTTCAAAAATCTCTTTTTCAACCTAGTCGAATACCTATGCAAGGATTGTACCACTGCATCTACGTATAATTCTACCAGTCCGTGAAATTTGATCGCTTACTAACCAAATTTTCATAGTTGTTAGCAATTATTTACTTTGATTATTACATAATAATATGTAGTCTCTAGTTGTTGCTTTATTTCTGTATTTTTTTTCTTTGGCATCAGCTTCATATCTTCACCGAAGTTTCATCAATAGCAGAAAGATTTCGCTGAACAATAACCCGTATCTGAATTTGAGTTTTCCAGATATTTGGAATCTCAACTTCAGTTGACTTACCTTTCATAGATGTATTTACTAAGAAGCAGTAGTATATGACATCTGGCAGAAAGAAAATAAACTCTGATTTTTGACTCTCAACCTTAATCACAATGAAAGTACGAAAATAATGTTGTAGCGGTTACAATTCACTGCCTTCTCCTTTTTATGATAGGTGGCGCTACTAGAGCCATCCGGGTTTTTCCCATGATGCCTCTCTCTCTTCTTGTTCTGTGTACTTGTCTTGTGTTGTTGTTCACTGTCTTGCGCCTTGTACCTTTTAATGTACTGTGTCGTAGAACATAGCCACCTAATAAAAATAGTTCTTGAAATTGAATTAATTCTCCAACAGCGGCATTCCATATAAGCATAAGTCTCGTCCCTTTACAATGTTCGATTATTTTCTAGTAAGATTGGAAAGAAAGAAAAATCTTTTCTTCATCAAATATCTGCTAAACTGAAGGATCTAACATACAACATGTATACAACATATGCATTCTCTTTATTAATAAAGCATTATTCGTGGTAAAATATCAAATTTTTTTGAATGAAACTGATGACCTATTATTGAAAAGCAGAAAAAATTAACCGATGACGTGATATAAAAATTAATAATGAAAAAAACACCATGTGTTGATATTATGAGACTATTTCGAGACTATAAATTAATCTAAATATAAAAAAGGCATATAATTATTATATGTGATTTGAGTTCAGAAGAAAATGCAAATTTAAGGGAATATATCTGAAACTGCAATCAGATAGTCGCCTTAGAGAATAGTTTTAATATTGATCCATTGATCAATGGAATGGTTTTCATTGAGTTTCTAAGCAGTAATTTTTTTCTCCCTTGAGTTCAGCTTTAGTTAATTTTCTACAGATTTTATTTTATTGTTTTTACAATGGTTTCAAATAATTTTTTTTACTAGAATTCCGATATATTTTTCAGATTTTTTTAACTATGGCTTGTGGAAAATTTATTAATGAAAAATAAAATGTATTTTTATATCATTTGTATTTCATGCTTTGTATTCACTTTTCATGCTTTAATGTCTAGTTAATTTCATCTTTAAGCTTCACAAGGGAATTTTTCATAGAAATGTGTGTAAAATTGCGTTATTTGACATGTCCATCAACTTCCGTTCGCATTAAATCTTTCTCTGTGAGTATCAAATGTTCTTGGTATGGACATCATCTTTTCATTGTAATTTACTTATTCTAGGACTTTTTTTAATTTGTCATGTACTTAGTATGCAAAGAGAAAGCACTGTAATTGTCAAACAATTTGAACTCAGGATTTTGATAAATCTGCACGTTTCAAAGCTTTCCTGGCTCAGACGATAGAAACATTTCTGGAATTATGTTTTTGTATCTGCTAGGAGCACTACATCCCAAAAACGCAACGAGCTAGAGGATGAAATTCGGTATATTGCTTTACGATTAAAATTATGAATATGTGTCAAATATTCGACGAAATCTGTCAGAAGATTGATTGTATGTCAATCTATTCGTTTTTATTTGAACTCGATAACTGAAAAACTCAACACGTTACATAAAGGAAATCCCGCATATCGCTTTGACGCCGAAATTGTAGATTTATATAAAAATTTAGATCCAAATTATCATCCAAATTAATACTCTATTTTCTTCACTGTATGACGAAGCGTAACTCAAACTGGAGTTATTACGCAAATATTGGACAAAGCAGGGTGGATAGCACTCCCTCTTGTTAGAAATTTGTAACGATTCCTTTGTAAAGCTAGCACATTGTATGTGTATAAATATAACAACATTAAGTAATGAGGAACATGCACCCGTGAGGAAAATGATGATTTCTGTGTTTTATCAACAGATTGATCGTCAAAATGTTCGAGAACGATAATTAAAACACATAAAATGGACTTAATTAATTAAAATTTAAGTTTTAAATTACCGAAAAGTACGTCAAAAGCACGTGACCTCAAAATGCTACGTGATTGGTTTGACGTCATTACACACAACGCTGTAATATTTACGTTTGTCTGGCGGCGTTCGTATTCTATTGACATCCAAATTTATTTAAATTCCGATCTTTATAATAATTCATCCTCTCATTCTCACTGTTTATTTATTTCTAAATGTTTATTCATTTTTACGAATAATGTCCGTAATACCTGGATTTACCAAAAGACAGTCGGGCAATTTGCAGAAAATTGACAGCATGACGATGTTTTCATTTTCAGGAAATAAACCGGATTTTATGGGAGCGGAAATGCAAGGAATTAAAACAAAAATTTATTTCTGCACGTATGACCTCACACACACGAAAGAAGAGGAAAAGAAACAATGTTTGCAAAAGAAATCATCGAAAAACATCAGAAATTAAGGAAATGCGAGAGCTTAATGTGAAACTAAAAAGTGGGAGGGGGTTAATCAGGTATAGGAAAACTAAAATATATCCCGGAAATACCACACCCACAGGAAAGATAGGCAAGAGAAACAATGTTTGCAGCAAAAAAATAATTCAAAAACATAAGAAATTAAGGGAATGCGAGAAGTGAGACGATATCGAAAAAAAAGAAGGGTAGGAGCCAAGTACAAGAAAAATACAATTTAGGCAGAAAACACCATTCCCCCACAATAAACAGGGATCAAAGAGAACGTATGCTGCAAAAATCATAAAAAAATATAAATAATTAAGGAAATGGGAGAGGTTCAAAAAATTTGCTGCAAGCTGGTAACGAAAGGCTTACAGGCCGATTACATCATTTTTTGGAAAGGTGCTAAAAATGCCAGAAATTGAATTTGGACGGACAAAACTACTCTCCCACTAAATAAATACATTGGAGCACCATTAACAAGTTAAAATAATCTGATACAGTTAAAATTAGCTAAATGCCAGACGTGTTTAATCTGACAAAGTGAAGGACGTCAAACGTAAACAAACGATTTCCAAAACAGAAAATGATTCATAAAAAATGAACTAATTGTCCAAATTGCATAAATGATGTGTCGAAACACTCAGGAGGAGATAGAGAATAATAATAATTACGTTTAAACAGTTGGGAAGAAGACTTTCCGCACTCGAAAGAAGCTATTGACCAAAGGGTTATAGCCGATTGCATCATATTTTGGAAAGTCACAAAATAAATGAAAAATGATATTCGGATGGAAAAAACCACACTCCCGCTAATTAAACACATGAGAAACATCGTATGCAGGTGAAATTAATTGAATACAGTCAAAATTAACGAAATGCCAGACGTATTCAATCTGACGAAATGCCAGCTGACGAATGCAAACAAACAGATTGCTGAAGACAAAGTGATCCATAAAAAATGAACTAATGGTGCTATTTACAAAATTTATATATCAAAACACTCAGGAAAACATACTAAACAAAAACATTTGGAAATCTTATTCTGTTTTATAAAAATCCTTTTTAGATCAACAAGAAACATATGCCGCTTGCTATTTTAACGGCGCCAGCAAAGTGAACAAACCATCATGGTAAGGTGTGACGTCAGAATTGGCGGCGTAGGAAAACTAGCGTTTTTGAAATGAAGTAAATAGTGCGCACTTGAAATTGTTTTATTTTACCTCTTCGGGCTATAAAAGTAAAAAAGAAAGATACTATCCATCATATTTTTTCATTTTCTATATTATAAAAATATAAACAAAAAACGTGCAAGTCCCTCATTAATATATGTGAATACTCCAGCAATGGCCTAGTTGGTTGAAGCCTGCGTGACAGAGAAACTTCAATCAGAAAGTGTTGAATTCCCTTTTCGGGCTCTCTCTGTTGTTGTTGTTTCTTATTCCACTTGTTCTAGTCCTAGCTAGACCAAGTCCAAGAGTCCGCTCGACCACAGAAAATCCAATACTATAGGCGAATGACTCATGGTAAAGGAGAAGAGTGCAGCTTCTGTTGGCACTAGACCTTGGACGCTAGAGGGAAGAAGTCTGACTTTGTCCATTGCCTTTATGCTTTAGCTGGGTATGATGGAATGGCCTTCACGTCTTGGGTGACCATTCCAGGCGAAAAAACTCCAGACGTACATCGCCCATTCCACCCAGGGCCACCACCCCCCGCCACGATGAGGTAGCATATTAGGACTTGGAGGGAGGCTCTCTCTAAACCAGTATTATTCAAAAAGTGGTAGGCACATGGGCGTTTCAGCAACGAATGGCCAACTGCCGTTGGATAGGTTGCTGGGGTGTCTTGGTTTCTACAAACCTATTCACAAATTCGGCCAAGTTTCCCATGAAAGTACTCTGGAGAGGTTGCCTAGCCCCACATAGTGATGCTAAAGTCAGACTTATACATTAGATTACCCAAAGGGAACTCCAAGGTTATCTTAACGAACCAAGGTTATCAACCTTCGCCTTTACTACGTGTCCCTGTCTCAAGGTATATCTTGTTACGCTTCACCAAGTGAGAGCAGTTAACAAAAAAGAATTTAAAAATGAATCACACATTGGAATTTTGAAAGACCTACATTAAATTATTCATTTAAATGAAGGTTATTCGCTGTCACTACATTTATTGTAAATACGATTTCTTGTAACAGTTTCATCTAGATAGGCATGGTTGCTTTGACATCCCTGAAGATGTTTATACAATAAGTAACTATGTTAAAATATTCAGGGTGTCCCTTAAATCCTTTTCTAATTCATTTAAATTTTAATTACCAACATATAAGGCGTTGTCTAGATATAGAAAAGTATCTCCGACTATTCAATAAGTTGATTCTTAGCGTATGCTAATCGGAAAGGGTATATTTAGGGCTAGGATACCGAAAACTATACTAGATACGGGAAAATTGACAATTGCAAAGCAGTTAAGCATCGCCAATTTAATGCGAAAAGAAACTTTCATACGTTAATGCTATTAATTGAATGTGTACATCTTTCGTTTTTTAAATCGATATATCCAAAACTAGTTCTCAAAAAGCCGATCAGATTGGAGATTCTCCGATAATTTCAGGAACCTGCAATTCCTTCAACTTCGGAATGTTTGTTTACAACATTACGGCGATTCTACTCACTGCCCAAGAAGCTTTAAAAAAAGTAACTCATCTAGATATACGAGTAATAAACTTGTATTAGTGGTGTTTGTACAGAGCGAACTCCACGCTCATTGCGCTATGGCCCATTGAATTTCCACTTTCTAGGATGCCTCAAAGAGCTGGTGTGATGAACAAAAATTATGCTTGACCCTGCATGACACTTGAAATACTCTAAAATGTGGTGCACTAAATTGTGGTGCTCTAAACTGTGGCTACTGGTGATTAGGTTCACAAGCGACCGAAAATCTGACGTGTATCTTGAAGTGATAATGTCATAAATCACAATTGCTTCAACAGCGGAATATTTGTTTCCAATACCGGCGATTCTCCACACTGCCCAGAAAGCTTTAAAAAAGTGACTGATCTAGAAATTCGAGGAATAAATCTGTGTTAGTAGGTATGGTGTTTGTATAAAACGCATCCAAACACATCGCACTATGGCCCATTGGATTTATACTTTCTAGGATACCAAAAAGAGTTGTTGTGATGAACATGCTAGCCACTGCATGGCACTTGATATATTGTAAACTTTGATGTGTATTGTGGCCACTGGTGATTAGATTCACCAGCGGCCGCAAATCTGACGTATATTGTGAAGTGATAATATCATAAGTAGCAATTTCTTCAACTGCGGAATATTTGCTTCCAACATTACGGCTGTTCTCCACACTGCCCAGAAGGCTTTAAAAAATAACTGATCTAGAAATTCGAGGAATAAACCTGTGTCAGTAGGTACGGTGTTTGCATAAAGCGATCTCCAAGCTCATCGTACTATGGCCCATTGGATTTCTACTCTCTGGGATACCTAAAAGAGCTGTTGTGATGAACATGCTTGCCGCTGCATGGCACTTGATATGCTGTAACCTTAGATGTGTATTGTGGCTAATGGTGATTAAATTCACCAGAGACCACAAATCTGACCCTATCATGAAGTAATAATGTCATAAATTACGAAGAAACAGACAATCAAACGTTTCAAGTGGTTTTCTTCTATCATTCAAATTCGTGAAGGGATTATTCATACCAAATCGATGCAGCTACTGAACTTGTAATTGACTATTTTCCGGTATGACGTATAGTCCTCGTCATAAACAAGCTAACCTGTGATTTTGTCTCTAGGAAGTGCGGTAAGCAGAACATCAAATAGCTCGTCGCCACTTAATTATTCTAGAATACTCTTCTAAAACTAAAACAATAGGAGTTCAGGGGGCGAGAAAAGACTTTCATGGACGCCCTGTATAAAGATGTATATCTTACTCCGTATTGCAAGTCGGCATACAAAGAATCCTATAAATCCTCTAATTTAGTTAGTAAATATTATAAGTAAAATTTAAACACAACTTTTTAATCAAATACAGGGTTAGCCTACATGTGATTCATCGGGTTTCAAAACACTGTGTTGTGTATTGAGAGGTATACTATCTACAAAGACGGGTGATACATGACAAAATACATACACTCCCCAAGTTTAAAAGCCCGCCTCGTGGCTCGCGTGCTCGCTAGATGGCGGGCCTGTAGCATCCACATCTCTGGATAGGGCTGCAGATATTCCTGTGTTGCCATGTTCCCCCAGGTCGCCAGATCTCACGCCCTGAGATTTCTTCCTGTGGGGTTATGTGAAGGACAAAGCTTATGTACTCCCAATGCCAACAACGCTGCAAGCACTGCGGGAACGCATCACTACTACCTAACCACTAGGCCGCAGATGCCTCCTCTATAAATTTAAAATCTATGCTTCATAAGAAAGATGCATCATCTATAAAACTCATCTATAATTTCTTTTATCAATTAAAGGGATGTATGAAAACGGACATTGACGGAAACATGCTATTGAACGTCTGGACGGAACTGGATTACCGTTGGGATATCTGCCGGGTGACCAAGGGCATCCACATTGAACATTTGTAGTATGTACCAGAAACTTAGTGAGTTTATGTATCTTTTCATGTATCACCCGTCTTTGTACGTCGCATACTTGTAAATAAACAGTCCTTTGAAACCCGATGAATCATTTAGGCTCACCCTGTATATAATCAGATAAACAGAAATATTAGTTATATAATTTGTATAAAAAATTTTATTTTAAGAATCAAATTTAAACTTAGAATAGCCAGGAAGAATTGCTATTGAAAATGGTAATTTTCATCATTCATTCCCCGAAAGAATAATTAGTGAAGTGTTGTTAATAACGGAAAAATCAAAATTTTGTTATGTAAGAGAGTCAACTCTCATCACTACTGAATTTGCGAAACAATTTAAAATTATTTAAAGGCAGAATAATGTGACACATCTAAATGCATCTATTTATGTACATTTTTATTAAAAGAAATCAACACAGATTTAACAATTTTAAGAAGATCTTTTAATAAAATTAATCATATTATTATATCTCTGGCATCTCGCGGGGTATTTTATTTCTATTGGACTCTTGAAAGTTTTTTTGTCGAAGTTAAATTGTCTGAGAAATATTTAAATGTTTCAAAGAAAAAATTTCCTTGAGGGAGATGTTTCTTATTTGTTTAGAATATTATGCGAGTGATATTTTTGTTGATAATACGAATGTTAAACAAATGAAAAAATACTAATAATAATAGTTTGCATTCCAGCTAGAATTTATTATAAGTACAACTGGTGTGTCGATGGAAAAATATCGCATGTCATAATCTTGCAAATTTTATGGTTATCCTGATGGCTGTCTAAAAGTTTATGGCTGTCTTTAGGTAACAAATACTCAGAAATTATAATTTGAAACTACTTATAAATAGTTATAGATTCTACCTCTGCATGTTTAGTATTTAGGAAGGAAACACAGACACACACACACATATATATATATTCTTCCAACAATTGGATTTCGCAGAAGGTTGGTGCCTTTAAAATTCGAATTTAATGCGACATAATCGATTCCTAAGATCGATTGGTATTTGATTGTTGGAATTCCAATTCTGCGTTGTCTTTTTCATATTAATAGTTTATAATCTAATTATCTTTCTGTATTTCATTGTATGACTATTAATTAGGCAACATTATTTTATATTTAATTTTAATAATTAGTTTAATAGGTGTATATAATGACTTAGAAATTTTCTATCTTTAAAATAAATCTTTATTTTCTCATCTTTAATATAAATCCTTCTTAACGACAGTTAATTTTTAATTACACACAAATTATTTCTACTCCAGTCCTATGATAAAAACACTCCTACTGTAACTAGACTCGCAAGAGTCGCAATATTTCTAGAGCCTCAACTTCGGTACTTCCCTTTTTGGTATTATAAAAACTCGCGGCGTCTGTGTAATCTCCTCTTTCATAATCATGTAACGCACTGTGCAAGTCACGCCGTTTCAGGCGTAATTCTCCACTCCTGGCCATGGATTTAATATTCCCATAATCTTTTAAAAGTTTAATCTTAATATATTATTGAGTACTCTATAACTAATTTAATTTTGCCTATTTTCGAAATGTAATAAAATGTTTTAGACATTTAACGACTGCAATCTTCTTCAACTACCTCTACACTTCACTTAACGAAACAACGTTACATGTATATACTAAAAATGTTATTTGAGTTTTAATCGTTTTTAAATTTTTTAATATTATATGTATATATATATCAAACCAACATATATACACAAAATAAAAACTCAAAAACAGTAAAAAAGGACAAAATGGCTAAATAGACAAAAACCAGAAAAAACCAAAAAATTGAAAAATATCATAGCGAGCCGCTCGTCAGGAAGAGAAGCTCGCTCATGATATTAATTTGTGCTTTTTTCTGCTGACGACAAACGAAATCCGTTAAAAATTGCCGTCATCCCCTCTAAAAACACAAAACAAACGAAAATGGAAGATGGAAGATTTCTTGAATAAAAAATAAAAATACATTTAAGAAGAATCAAATACAAAAATCCGAATACAAATACAAAAAATCCGAATACAAAAATACCTAGAATAAAAAACAGTCGTAACATAAAAAATAATAAAATAAAGCGAAATATGCTTACGATGGCCAGGGAGACGCTACCGCGACCACGAGGAAAAAGAACGCCAAACCAGTTATCGCCGTTGCCAAACAGAGGAAAGAGAAAGAAAAGGAGAAAAAGGCTTTGTCAGTAGCTCTGAAATCACTGCCTGAGATATCGTCGCACAAAGTTCTCGGGAATACCATTATTTAAAAGTTGATCATACAAAAGCTTTAATTGTTTAGTTTTTGAAATTTCGTTCGAACAAATAGATCTAATGCGAGAAAATTGAGAGATAATAGTGTTTCTATAAATCTTAATAGAAATATTAGAAGACCAATATGAAAGTCGGTTGACACAAAAATTAAAATCCATTCTTTTGTCAAAGATATCGATACAAAAGTTATTATCAATAAGTTTAATATCCAGATCTAAGAAATCCGCTTCAAACTGATTACAGTTTGTTTGTTTAAGAAGCAAGGCTGAAGGATAAATATTTTGCCACGTAATATTAAATGATCCATGATTAAAAACAATAAGATCATCTACGAATCTGAAAGCCTGAGGATGAAGAAGTAAATAATTCTTCTCAAAATAATGAAGGAAGAGGTTAGCTGTAATAGAAGAAAATGAAGATCCTTGAGGAATGCCATGTGATTGGAGAAAAATACTTTCCCCATTGTAAATAAAATTATTAAATATGCAAAAATTACATAATTTATCCCAATACTCAAAAGAAATATTGAGAATATTTTTGTAATCAAAAAAGTAAGAGTTA
>BGPR01008336.1:46029-63083 GCA_013235015.1 Araneus ventricosus | reverse complement strand
CGAACGCTAAGACCAGTAGGGGTCATAGAATGGCCCCAAACTAATATTCAACCCTGTGCTGATGCTTTACCCTTGTAATCCCTATTAATTTATTTTCCTATAATCTAAGAGATCGACACTATAGTAGATGTTTTACCCCTGTAATCCCTATTAACCCGAGAGAACGCGCGATGCTTTAGCGAACGCTAAGACCAGTAAGGGTCATAGAATGGCCCCAAACTAATATCCAACCCTGTGCTGTTAAAATCATTACATTTTTAGTTAGAAAAATACCGCTTTTGGTTTTTAGAATTTAAGAATACAATGAATTATTAACATTACAGTGCTTAACACAAATCAAATCTACTCTATTATTATCCACTAATAAAGCATGGATTTCTAGTGGTTCATTTTTCGCGTGTCTCTTTCACGTCAAAAGTCTGATGCGCATTTCTCGATAAATATATTTGTTCACTCTACAATTAAATGTATAAAATTAAATGTTAATGAATGCAAAAAGTAATGTCCTTTTGTTCCAGATAAGCGCAACACAATATTATGACAACGAATATTCTGCCTAATTTTTTTTTTTACTCTCATTGCCTTCTTTTGATGAAATCAATTTCAAATTATTCACATCTTCATTTCCAGAATCTCCGTCATCTTCCGATTCCGTATCATATTCGCAGAAACTTTCATGATCTGGAAGAAAAAATTCTAAAACATCCTCAGATCCGTTGCCTTCATTGTCAATATCTCAATCCTCATCAGCTTAAACTTCAACAAGAAGTTTGCGTAAACGCTCCGTTTCTTTTCCGTATGCAGTGGTCTTTGTGAGGAACAGTTAAATACTTCAATTGTTCAAGTGAAAAAACGAGCTGACCGTATCAGCTACGTGAAATAACTAATCTGTGGAACAAGTGGAAAGACGCGCGGGGTCATTTAATAAATCCAGTAAATGACCAAACGTGTATTACGGAACGAAAAATTCAGGAAATACTTTCTAAATACTCAGAAAAGTCAGGGGGGGTGACTAACTCATCTACTGATAAGAAAGGAATGAACAGGAGGCTAGTTTTCTAGGAATCTGAGTTTTCCGAGGACTTGGGGTCAATATGACCGCCGCGCGTCCTCCCGGGTTAATTTATTTTTGTGCAATTACTGCAACAAGGCTATTTGCGGAGCGCACACTTTAAGCATCTGCAAAGAGTTCAAACGCTAATTTACACCAATTTTCTATTCTTTAAATGAAACATTATAATACTTTTCTTAAGTTACACTAATTTGTTTGATAATAAAAATGATAAAATTACGGAAATATAAATAAATTCTTTGTTTTAATTCGTAGTCTATGGGTCGCAAATCATGCATGCTTCTAGCTACGTAGTTGGTGAAAAGGGTTACAGTTCATTGAGGTTTGCAGGCCTCATCACTCGTAAATCTGGCAGGTACGGCTTTATGAAAATGGAAAACATATCTGTTAGTTAATGTATATACCAAATGAAGATTACTAATATAATAGCCCAGATCTGTCTCTCACTGTTCCGGCAACGCTCTGACGTCACCAACAATAAAATTAGCGCCATAGCACTGCGAGACGTTAAACAGCATTATTTCATTGTTAGAGAAACTAAATTTCAGTAATTTTAAATTTTATAAGCGTAATTGACATTCTAATTTCAAATTTAATAGCTCTAAAATAGTAAAATAAAATTTGCTATCGATTGATATAAAATTTATCTCGCTATGATCAATGGTTCCCGATAAAATTTAAATTATATTAATTATATATTTGAAATTAATTTCCATTTTTTAATAGAAAGTAGCAATTCACGTCAGTGGTATATCATGCGCGTGATATAGTTTGGACGCCACGATGCATCTCATTATTTATTGCAATCGTGATGATATAATTTGATAATATTTTTGGGCAACGTTTGACAAGTAGAAAAGCGCTTAGTTTTGATTAGACATCTGAAGTACAAGGAAAATTATTAAACAACGAAAAATACTTCACACGAAATGTTGTTCAACAAGAGGTTTTCTGAATAAAGACATGTGTAAATATTAAAATATTTCCTGTCATAAAACATATGTTTGTTTTATTTATTTTCAGTCAATGTTGAACATTTCTCTCGCATATATATCTATTTAAACACGTCAGATTTGACGGGAAATCTCTCGAATGAAGAGGCAATTTCACCCGTCATACCATGACGGATAACTTTCTAGTAATTTATTAATGAATAGTCTTAGAATGAACAATGTGTAAAGATTTTTTGAAAATTTTAATTTTTAAATATTAAAAATAAATCAATTATACTATTAAGGTGATACTAAAGTGGTGAGAGAATTATAATGGGAGATGGAAAAGGTAATGACAGTGAGTGAAAACACTCAGGAAAAAATTTTGAGAGTTAAGGATCGAACACTGGGTTAAGAGCATGATGCGTTTGACGACTGTGCTATCGGAAATTACGGGTTGAGGGAGAAAGGGGACCTTTTCTGATTTCGACTGTCATTTAAATTGCAGTGCGTATAACAGAAAAGTACCGAAAATACAATATTCACAGTAGTAAATTCCATGATGGTCATCTCAGTTTGTGAATTAACACGATTTTGTGTTTGCTGACTTAAACCATTTTGGCATTGATCTAAGCGTTCTCTGGCTCACCTAAGCCCAAATGCTTCATTTTTAATAGGCTGTCATAGATATAACGTTAAGGAATAAGAAGCGCTGTCGCACGCACGGGTCAAGTTTACCCCAAGCCCTCCATTAAAAAGGAAGAAACCCCATTCCACCGGCTACTGCTGCTCTTATCTTCTACTTCTATCTCTCCCCAGGAAAGTACAGGAGCAAGTTTTTAAATATTCCCAGAATTCCTTAAAAAAAGAGAAAGTGTGGGGTCAAAAAGACCCCATGCTTGTGCTGACGGGTTAGTTACAATTTGCAGGTTAGAATTTCGTATCTGCGAGTCACTTTTTTACGGAAATTTTAATAGATTTTATGAAACCGAATCATAATATTAACTTCACAGATCTTATAAAATCCACTCAACAGTTTTTATGAAACCGAATTATATAATCTACTCTACACTCTTTATGAAACCGAATTAAAAAATCCACTCTACAGTTTTTATGAAACCGAATTATGTAATCCACTCTACAGTTTTTATGAAACTGAATTATATGATCCACTCTACAGTTTTTATAAAATCGAATAATAAAATCCTCTCTACGGTTTTTATGAAACCGAATTATTTAATCCACTCTACAGTTTTTATGAAACCGAATTATATAATCCACTCTACATTTTTTACGAAACCGAATTATATACTCCACTCTACAGTTGTTATTAAAACGAATTATAAAATTCACTTTGCTGTTTCTATTTAATAATTTTAGATAAAAGACACAGAGTCGTCGATAAAGAAACGAGACACATAATTTAAGAAGAAGAATAGATTTTATTGAAAAAAATGAGAAATTTCATGAAGTAATATTGTTCAAATATCAGAGAGAATCTTTGAATAGAAGAACCAACGCCACCATTCCAAATTCAAATTTGTTTCGTCGGGTGAAGATTGGTTCATTCCAAGGCATTCCGTTTAACTGAAAATGAATAATATCAAAATCAACTGCATTTCCGAAATGGATAAGTTACTGAAATACACCTCATGGTTTTAAAGTGACTAAAATTATTGCAATTTTATTATCATTTCTTAGAAACCGAATTATAAAATTCACATCAAATATTTATCCTTAAAATAAATCCATATTTTAAAATTACATTCTCAAAGTAGAAGGTTTAAATGACTGAAATATACCTCATTATTTTAGATTGGTTTACATTATTTATTTAGATATTCGTAATAAAATCATATTGCGAACTTGATATTATGATTCTAATAATTTTTCTATTATAGTTTAATTCTATAATAGTTTAATTTTCTATAATAGTTTAATTCTAACTTTTTTTCTGCATTACATTCATTGGAATGTTTAAGAAGGTACAATAAAAATTCTCAATGATTCTATGATACAACGATTCTAATTGTTTGGAATTGCATTCAGTAGAATGTGTAAGAGAGTATATTGAAAGCATAAAAGGATTCCATGATACAATGATTCTAACTGCTGTTGAATTATGTTTATTAAAATTTTTCAAACAGCTTTTGAATTACACTCATTAGAATGTTTAAGAAAGTATAATAAAACACACAATCATTCTAGCATTTCTTCTTTTAGATTCCCTAGAATGCTTACGAAGTATGATGAAAACACACAGACATCCTAAGTTTGAGACTCCTTGCGTGTGAAACCAGGAAATTTGGATCCTTCGATTTAAAATATATCCATTTGAACTTTCAAATAATATTAGAAATTCATTAATTTAACTTAGTTTTCAGATTTTCAATAACCCAGTCATTTTTTCTATAAAGTTTGCAAATAGAACATAGAATATTTTTGAATAAACTTCTTTTGACATAGCTTGAATTCTGTTTCCTATTATTAGATACTTAAAAACAATTTTTATCTTTCAATTTAAATGAAGGAAAACTACCAAAAATATAAGTAATTAATATTCTTGTATATTTGAAATAGCAGTGCATTGCCATTATAAATTTAAACTCTAGGAACTAATAACGTTTTCTTCATGTGATTAAAATTTTAGGAAATTTGAGCATGATGTTGATAAAGTTTACTTATTCATTAATAGAATTATTTTCGTTAAAAAAGAATTCAAACGAAAAACAAGATACTAAATGTAATATTTTTTATGAGAGAAAAAATTTATTACTGAACAAGTTAAATTTCATATTTAAAATAAAAAATAGCCCTCGATTTACAATATATACAAACAAAATAAACGTATTATTTACAGTCTCGTCATTCGGTGACTTATTTATTTAGAAGTGACTTATGCGATCATTGAAGTGAAATATTTTTTACTCAGAATAATTTGGTCTCTTTTGGGGGGAAAACAGAATGTATTTAAGGAGTTATAATCTACATTTCAAACATAATATTTCAAATACTTACATCATGAAGCTAAAAACAGGAATAAAATTTTAAAATTATTTAAATAAGTGCCCAATTTCAATACATGTTATGATTTACGAGAATGAGAATTCTTCACAGATATATTTTCAAAAATTGAAACAAATCTTGCGTTCCAAAAAAAATAATAAATAAATAAAATTTCTAACTTTCTAATTTTCTAACTTTCAGTATCAAAATTTCATTTCTTCTAATTACAGAATTAAAATTAATTCAATTAATTAATCAAATACTTTTTATATATTTGTAAAATGAGACACTACAAAACGAAGAAAATTTACATCTGTATGGCCAAAATATTAAAACAACTTTTTTAGCGACGGATTCCGAGACTACCACTTTTGGACGATCTTACACCACAAAGGGGTGTCAGGCAATGAGTCATATGAGCGCATTTCCGGAGTTCTTTGTTAGATCACGCTCAGTAAAATTTAAACATCACCTTTCCATTCTTCACTTTCCCCCTATTTTGATGGAAATAACTCCGCCCGGCGCATGCGCAAAACCGCGGATTCCGAATCCGTTGCAAAACAATAACTGTATAAATTAACCAAATAATAAACTAATAAACTTAGTAAAAGAAATTCTTCAATAGACTTTTCAAAAATTTAATTAGTTTTTCTTCTGCAGTTTTTAAAAAATATATATTTATTTCAAAAAAAAAAAAAAAACTTTTCAATATATTCGCAACACTGCAAGTTTTTAAGTAGAATAGTAATGTTACTTACTTGTTGATCCAGCAGGTGTACTGCCTCCTAGAATCAAAATAAAGGAATTGGTGATATATATGTGCTCCTAAATTCTACATTAGATTACATCTCAAATTTTTCATTGTCATTTAAGAAACATTAACATTACATCTACGAGTTCTAAATTAGTAACTAACAGCTTATTGGAATCGGCGTTTCTTACTTATTTGTATCAGTATGTTAGTAATTAAATTTAATTGCTGATAACGGTCATCAATGATAAAAGGTTTTTAGGAAATATCCTGCGCAGAATTTCTGAAAATAAGAAATATTTCCAGCTTTTTATGTAAAAAGCTTCAGAAACGGCGAAAAAAATTACAGATATGTAGCGATTATGCCTTATCCTTTTTATGGTAGGTGGCGCTACTAGAGATATCCGGGTTTTCCCATGATGCCTCTCTCTCTTCTTCTGTGTACTTGTGTTGTGTTGTTGTTCTCTGCTTTGCATCTTGTACCTTTTAATGTACTGTGCCGTGGAACTTAGTCATCTAATAAAAATGGTTCCTGAAATTGAATTAATTCTTCAACAACGGCATTCCATATAAACATGAGTCTCGTCCCTCTACAGATACAAATTCTTGCTAATTAGTAAGAATGTGTTAGTAACTAAATTTAGTTTCTAGAGGCATTCTTCAATTATCTAAAATTTACTAAATATTCAGTGTAGTTTCTAGAAATAAGATATATTCCGATAATTATTAAATATTTCGAAATTATTTAGTTAATTAATTTTCCTTATTGTGATCACTGCGAGAACTAAACAATTTATAAAAAAAACTCAGATAAAAGGCAAAATGTAAAGTAAGAAAAGTAAATTTATGATAAATATTTAGAAACAAACTTATAAACCAGCACCCGAAAGATAAACAAGGAAAATAAGAGCAGTCAAATCTACCTGCTGCAGTTGCTGTGAAAAAGAAAGAAGTTACATTAATAAAACATATTGTAGAAAATATATATATATATATAATTTATTTATGTAAATTGATATATTAAGGTAAGCTTTAAAATTAAAAAATTTTCTACTAGCAAAACGATACTAAATCAATTTTTAAAAGGTAATTTGCTGTTTAAAAATACTTACTATCGTCAGCTATAGCTGAAAAGAAAAGGGAATAATAGTTTAGTTTCAGTTTCAGGAAAGTTAATAATAATATATGGAATCATTTATCAGTCAAAGTAAAATAATAAACAAGAAAATAAATTTAGGAAAACAAGCAGAAAAAAGTTTTTCATATAAAATCACTGTAAGTGGTTCTTGATTTCTGGTTTTATGGCCAACAATTATCTCTGTTGATTGGCAGATAATTAAATTAGTTTAGTTTAGTTATCTTAATATAACGTTTTAAAGCAACAAGAGGGCTTTTTTGGGGCGGACTTCGTAATTTTGAACCGCGGTCAGATGACGAGGACGACACCTGTGATTAGCAGATAAAATAAGGAAAAAGCAGTCATTCGATCGATGTAGAAATGAACCTTAAATTAATCATCAATATAAATGAAATATAGCTATACGATCCCGTTTCTTTAATGTATGAAAGTAGTTTTAAGTTAAGGAAAATTAAAAAGGTTAAAAAATTATTTAATTTGCTTAAGAGAACTTTGTCCGATTTGCTGTGGCAGTTAGAGCGTGTAACAGAGTTTCAAGTTTTTCATTCGGTGATTTATAATTCTTAGTTTTAGAGAGCCTAAAAAATGGCAATGAATGCATAGAAAATTGCTTGGATAGTTAAAAATGCTTGGAAAACAGCTCCTATATTAGCTGTGAGAGTTTCAAGTATTTGATATGTAGACTGACTAGATAGTTATTTTTACCGTTATTTTTCTTATTTAGTGGAACAAAGTGGAATGATTTCGATTTCATTATTGAGATTCTCTGTTAGAAATGAATTCACAAATAATACGCTTTTTGGTGACTGAAATTAGTTTTTTTGTTCGTTTCTGTTGACTTATGGAAAGATAAATTTTAACTTTGGTATATTTTTGGTTCCAGGAAAGCTTTGAAGTTCCGCCAAGAAGCAATATGCCCTACCTTGTTTTAATTTAAGCAAAGTGATGTGAATATTATTTTTCATTTTTTATCATTGGGTTGCTATCAAGCTAAGAACTGCCAACTAAATAGAGTATCGGTTTCTTTTACTCCGTCTTTGAATGAGTTTTATAAATCATTAATTCAGTACGTTATTTTGAAATGCCGATTATTAAATAGCGATATAATATTAAACTAGACAGAAGCCTGCATAGAGAAATTCGAAAATTATGAATAAGTTTGCTGATTTTGACCGGTTTCTGCATATTCTATTTGGATTTTGCCTTCTTTAAACGTCGCATGGTAGAGATACGTAGATTAGATGGAAACGTGCCAAAACATGGTTATTTCTTAGACTTCTACTCGACAGTTTTAGTCAAAAAAAAGTAATGCGCAAATTTTACTCATTATTGCGCTGTTTGTAAGTTTTGATACTATTTGAGCTCTGAATTCCTTTCTCAAAATCCTTTCGAATAATAAGCATTTTTTACGAAATAAAAAGGGAAATTTTAAGAGCAATTTAATTTATTTAAGAATTCTATACATTCTTTCAATTACGGAAAACATGAACAGAAAACAAGTGCCCAGTTTGTACGTTCTGATAATATTTCAGCTATGAATTCTTCAAAATCCTTTAGGAAAATAGGCATTTTTTACGATATAAAAAGGGAAATTTTCAAAGCAATTTATTTTATTTAAGAATTTAAGAATTCTATACATTCTTTCAATTACGGAAAGTATGAGCAGAAAACAAATGCCCAGGTTGTAAGTTCTAATCATACTTGAACACAGAGTTCTCCAAAACCAGTCACAGAAAATATAATATGCACGGGATAAAAAGCGCAAATTTCCAGAATATTCTTGTCATCAAGCTTTTAAAAATTCAACGCAATCTCTCAATTACGAAAAGTAAGACCAAAAACAAGGAATATTTCTTACCGGGTGCCATGAGGAGCAAGAGAGCCATTGCTGAAGCAACGATGTATGCGAACAATTTCATCTTGAAAGATTGGTTAGCTTGAACAAGCTGAATACTCAACTGGATGCTGATGCGAGAGATGGTGAAGCTGAATGAATCCCGGTCTTTTTATACTCCACGGCCATTGTAATAAACTAGGGCACCTGTCACTGTTTGTCAGATATTTCACCGAAGACATTGATCTGCGGTTTTGGGCTTCGCTTTTTCTATGTTTTCACAGCAGACACGTGAGCGTGAACCTTGGAACGTTCGGCGCCTTTCTATTTAAACAGGGATCTTCCAAACGTATAATCCGCGATTAATTATTCGTAAAAACCCACACATCTATCAATTGGCAGAACTCTATCAAGACTAAGCAAGTCGCCATACATCTACATCAAATAATATATTTGTGGAAAAAAATGAACCAAGTGGCTGAAATCATTCCAAAATTTGTTACTCACATTCCTACTAATCGATAGGCCTAACGCGCCCATTATCTATAGGCTTTTGTGCATTTAGTCTATTGAAAAGAATGTTAAACAATCTTACTCATAGTTATCTGTCTACTTTTAGTCCATTAATAGTTTTTAAAATAGATTATGGAAAGCTGTGGACGAGGAAAGAGAAGACTACCTTTGTTAATTTTACGAAAAAGAATCATTATCGTGAAAATTAACAAACAGAATCATAGTAAAGAACATTGGCAGTCAAATAGAATATTTTTGGAGAAGAATTTGATGTAAAATATCTGCTTCATATCGTCAAAATTGTATATATTTCCTTTTAAAAAAACTGTATTTCAGTGATATTGAGTTCAATAGTTTATATTCTGTAGATAGGTGCTAGAGAGTTCTGAAACTTTTGTTTTTTGACACCTAATGTACAATCAGACACAAGGAGTAGCAGCGATTGGGCTGAAAAAGTAAGAGGGGGTAAAAAATTTATAGACATATAAAAGTACCTGGAAGTATAGGGGTAGATAACAAAATTTAAAAATTTAGTTATAAAATTAGCTAACTTTCCCAGACACTATTGCGTGCGTGTGTGGGGGGGGCGTGTTACGGTTAATGCGGATAATCGGTTATTATGCATAATAGCCCAATAAGATGGTTAAAATGGGTAATTTACCACATTAACCGATTATTTTGCTTAATAACCAATGAAGCTTGGTCAATGTGATTAATTAGATTGGCATGTGATCTCATTGAACAAACTCCATCGTTAAATGTGATAAATTCAGAAAAAAATATTATTAATTATTTAATACAGTTAAAGGTTAGTCGCTTAAAGTTAAATGTTTTCGAAACCAAAGTATTTGTGGATTGTCTTTGCACTATCTCCCGTTTCAAATGCAGAATTTCAACCGCCTTCGCGATGCAGGCAAAAAAGATAAAGAATTTTTTTTTTTAACTAAAAAACATTCTATGGCTTCGAAAGCAGCAGGAGCAGGAACTTAGTAGCTTCGCTAGCTCATTGAATGTAAGGAATCTGTGTTTTTAAGTACTCAAGTGAAGCAGGAGAAATTGTGCTAGCGATGCATTTGGCATCTGAAAAGGGCAACGGGCAGATTTTTCTAACTTAAAAAACATACTACGGCTTCTCTAGCAACTGGAGATGGAACGTAGTAGTTCCCCTAGCTCATTGAATGTAAAGAATCTGCGTTTTTTAATTATTCAAGTGAAGCAGGAGAAAATGTGCTGGCGATGCCTGCGGCATCTGAAATGCGCATCGGGCAGTTTTTTAACTTAAAAAAACATCCTACGGCTTCGCTAGCAACGGGAGCCGGAACCTAGTAGCTTCGTTAGCTCATTGAATGTATGGAAGCTGTGTTTTTTAATTATTCAAGTTAAGCAGGAAAAATTGTGCTCGCGATGCCTGAGGCATCTAAAGTGGGCAACGGGCAAATTTTGTTAACTTTTAAAAAACATCCTATGGCTTCACTAGCAGGGGAAACCGGAACCTAGTAGCTTCGCTAGCTCATTGAATCTTAGAATATTGAAGAAATTAGAGGAGAACACAGGTATATCAGAAAATGTAAAAAAATATATAAAGCATTTGTGCCCATTAGCTTCGGTACTAGCGGCAAATGTTTTTCAGAACAAGGAATTGTAAAGAATTAATCGATTTACTCAGTTCTAATATTTGCAATTGGAAAGAAATATTCTAGATTTAACAAAAATATAGAATAATGCTAAGGATAAAAGAAACCACCCCGTAAGTGAAGGCGCAAACGAAGACAGAATTCTAAATGATGAATTCCAAAAGATGAACAAGAGACTACATTTTAAAAAAACATACATTAATACACATTACATATATACACTTAAAAAAATTAATTATTAATTAAAAAATTTGAAAGGGCATCTGGCAGATGAATAGTAGGTAATTTCAGTTTTTTAAAGATTTAAATTATAATACTTAAGAAACTCTTCAATTTCTGCAAGTGCATACTGAGGTCCACTATCTTCAGAATACTGCCGATCAAAATCTTCACTAAGAACATCTTTGTATCGAAACCACGGTTCTGGAATATCATTGACTTCTCCGAAACCACAAATTGTAGCAAACAATAATCGTAACTGAAATGGTGCTCGAGTTTGTATTGCTTCATTTAATGTGTCGTACCAATGTTGATCTCCCTAAAGTAATCTTTGCATTTTACGTGCCTGCTGAAAAGTATTGCACACAATTCCATCATCAGTTTTTAAATCATCAAAACTTACATCCCCCAGTTTCCTTAAAAGCAATAAGCGTAAATGATATCTTTCAGAATCTTGGATGTTAACCACAGGCATTCTTCCAAAAACCTGTTCACCTCCTCGTTGCCGCTTTTGTCATTTCTTTGCACTTTTATTAAAAGTATAAGAATGAGGAATATCTGTATATAAATAATTATGAGAATCTTGATCATTTTTGTTCAGCTCAAACCATGCAGTAAGTGTTGTTTGTCTTGTAGCAGCCCTTGCAACAACTTCCTCTTCTTGTCCATCTTGGTAAACAATAGCCTGTTAATCTGGCAAATGAACAGATAATCGTACAACAGTGTGAGACTTTTCCGATAAATTGAATTCATTCAAGCGCCACATAGCTTCTGGTGCACTAACATACCTCCCATCTAGAAAGGATAAAATCTCATCATGAACAAGGATGTTTTCATTCTCAAATCTTATTGATGCTGCATCATGCCTTTTATACACATATTTATATAGATATTTTACACTTTTTATAGAAGAGCATACTTCTACATTAACGGGAGCATTGAATTTTTTGGAAAGCCAAGGGTTATAAGGTATAACCCATCGGTTATCCAAATCATGCCTACCGACTCTTACAGATTCTGTACACTTTCTTTGATACATGGGATATCCATTTATATTCTCTTCTATTTTTCTCTAAACTCTTTTGGATATTGCTTGGTACACGCACTTTCTCTCATACACGGTGAGTTTGGATTTAAAGTTCCACATGGACCATGAATCATACGTCTAGTTATGATTTGAAAAAGTGTTGGATCCGCAATTTAAAAGAATATGGGCGTGAGGTAAGCCTCTTTTTTGAAATAAATCACATAAATATATGATATCACGCGACCAAACAGATTTCGTTTTATTATATCATCTAAAAGTTCAGTGAATTTCATTTCAAAAACACGTATAACAAACACAACTATATCTGATCTATCTTCTGAGCGTTGTGGCCCTTTCAGCACATTTAAAATATCTACCTATGTTGTGTTGTAAGTAAATGCTACAAATAGATCAGGTCCACCAAATTTCCTCACCATTTATAATCGAAACTGCCCGACTTAAACTAATTTTGCAAAAATTTCGTTGCATCCGATCAAATCAAACAAAAATCGCCGACCCGAAAGTAAACAATCGAAACTTGCGAGCTGTTGCCAAACGACAATTATGAAATTCAGCCCGATTTTGCGTCCACATAAGCGTTTTATTTATAAAGATAATAATATTGTCCTTATACAGGGTTCCCAGTTATATCCGCTACACCTTCCACTTCTAAACGTTGACAGCTTAGGCCATAAAGTTGGTGTCTAGGTATAGTGAAAAGGCTATGCGCTACTCGATGAGACAACTTACAACGCCATCTATCGGCAAATTTTGGAATTAGTGGTTCTATCTCGTAAACGGTGAAAGATACGAGGAAAAAGTCAATTAGAAAGTTGTAGACCACTCTCGATTTAGGACGAAAAGATACCTTGTACACAATAATACGAACAGAACGCTTAAAATGCACATTTGTTTGTTCGCATTTTCCGAAATTGTGGTGACACAAGACACGGACAAAGGGAGAAAGTGTTGTTTTTCGAACTCAAAATGGCCCCATTTATACTTTTTATTGTGGAAATAACTCAATCAGAAGGTGTAAGGACCTTTCCGCCAACATTGCAGGACTTTCGATGACGTATTGCTGTTGCTTGTTCTAGAGCACCAACTACTTGCTAAAACGTGCGCAAAGTGAAATTCAAACAAGGGTTTAAATCTGTATTGTAGATGACGAAGAGCACTTTGAACACCGGAAATAAAGGCATCTTGTGATAACTAATTGTTTTTTAATTTTTAAACTCCTTTTGAGACGTCACAATTTTGAAAATCGAGAGCAAACAAATGTGCATTTTCAGCGTTCTGTTTTGAGTATTAATGTGTGCAAGGTATCTTTTCGTACTAAATCGAGAGTGCTCTACAACTTTTTAATTGACTGTTTTTTCGTATCTTTCACCGTTTACAAGATAGGACCGCTAATTCCAAAATTTGTCGATAGATGGCGTTGTAAGTTATCTCATCGAGTAGAGCATAGGCTTTTTACTATACCTAGACACCAACTTTATGGCCTAAGCTGTCAACATTTAGAAGTTAAGGGAGGTGTAACGGATATAAGTGGGAACTCTGTATATAATACTATCTTTTTAAAAAACAAAAGCGTTCTATTCTTAAAATTTTTAAATACTTCCGCCAGCAGTTCCAAATTTTTTTTCTCCCACACTCCTTAATTAGTCTTTTTATTTTTGAGCACCCCATACTGCCATACCCTCCAACAACCACCCCCTCAGTACAAAGGAGTGTTAATTAACCCTCTAAGCATTCCGGTTTTTTTTTTCTTTTTCTAATAGCTTTAATATCTTAAAAATTATCTTTTACCCCATACTTCCTCATCGTCCTAAAAATAGGATAGCGCATATAAGTGGCCTTTATATAAATTCTTTTGAACATTTTAGATCAAATTAAAGACAATTAATTATTCAAGATTCATTTAACTATATATTTGTCTTCATCGCAAGTTTAAATCATGTTGGATATTTTTTATTAAATTTTTAAAATGACGATTTTTGCGGAATTTTTCTTTTATATTTTCAATACGCATGCTCTTTAAAATTTTGAACTCCAAGAAAAACATACATATAAATTTATTGAGGTAATATTCCATACTTTTATACCAGGAAAAAGCATTGTTAAAAAATCATCTAGAAGGTTATTTTTCCTAGCATTTACGACTGTCCTAAGAATAGAGCAATGGAAGAATCCGCTGGTGCCAAAAACCCAGTAGTTTCTAATGGAGATAGTCCATTTTTTCTTAGTTACATTCCAAGCATTTCTACTCTACAACTAACGCAGGCACCTAAAAGTTTGTCTGACAGGTGCATATCATTGGGGAGATAATCAATTTCAAACAACAGCTCATGAATTAAGTTTGTATTTTGAAATTCATCGCAGCAGACCTAGTTTTTCTCATTATTGTAGGCTTCAATTTTACTTTTTTCTCTAGAAAAAAATTTTGATGCTGTATTTCAAAATACCGTGTAAATTTTTCGTGTGACAGAAAACAGGTAAAGGTACAGTCACCGGACAGAAAATTAGTCACCTCTAGAGAACTCATGAAAAGCATCATTTAATACCGTGTAACTCCGCCTCTGGACTTGATAACCGCCTGGATTTGGTTAGGAAGCAAGTCCACAAGGTTGTGAAGGTACGTCGCATCCAGTTTAACCCACTCCCTGAGGATTTGATCACGCAAATCCACCAAATTGCGGTGATGCTGTTTCGGCGTTTTACCCGCTGTTCCAACATGTCCCACAGTTTTTCTATGCGATTTAGGTCAGGTGATTTTGTAGGCCAATCGAGATGCAAGAGGGTGTGAGAGTGTTCATCAAACCAGTCACATATTCTTCCAGCCCGATGAACTGTGCTGTTGTCATCTTGAAAAATAAGTGTAACAGTGCGTATCAATGTGCCTTAACAGCAACTACTTTGCAAAATCGTCTTCAGAAATGGAAAAACTAACAAATGTACTATATAAGAGAAACACGCAATTAGATGTTTATTTAAACAATGAAAACGGTTTGAATTTCATTGCAAAAATGAAAAGTATTGTTGTAAATTAAATTTAAAATTTTTTTGCGAATTTATTAAAATTGGAGAAAAAATTGTACAGAAACTTAATGAATATCATCAAAAAGATATTTTTTGCATTTTCAGATAATTTAAAAATTATTTTGTTGCTATAGTATTTTCTTAAGTCATCAAGGGAGAACGCGAAAATTTCGCTTAATTTTTAACTCATTAAAATTTCCAAGAACGGCTTCGAGGTAGACTTTCTCTCCCTCCAACACCCACACATTTCTTTTATTATTTGTAGAGGTAATTTTTTTTCTGAGGCTTTATTGTTTCATTTTTCTAGTCTCATTAAAAATGTTGAATTTCGATTAAAATAAAAGTTTGTTACTTTGTTAAACTTTTAAACTTTGATTTCGATAAAAATTTTATTGATAAGACAATTTTGTTTTCATCCCACACCTATTAACCATCATCATTTACGATATTTCCGAAAGCATCAATGTACCCCTAGTATGGGGCAAATTGATGCAAATTCATTTTTAGTAAAAAAAAGTGTAATAACTATTTTATAATGTCATTTATGACGGAAACTCGAATGAAATCCTATATTAAATTAACAAATGTATAAATTTAGTGTATTAGTTCTAATTATTAACATGGGTAAAATTATTTTTTAGCTTTCCAAAAAAAAGTGTATCAATGTCCCGCATTCCCCCATATTTAAGAAAATCGAGAATACATTTCGGACAATTTCCCGTTAACCTATTAGGGTCCAAATTTTGATACAAATCTACAATTTTGATGCAAAGACCACATTCCAAATTCCATGTATTTAATGTATTGTGCTTTTAGTTATCATTTTCATACACACACGGACAGACAAAAACGACTGTCTACTAATTGACAGATGTAGGCCAAAATTAAAGACAGATCTACACTTTCGGTGTAAAGATATTCAAAAATTCCCCTATGTATTTTGTTTCGTTTTTGAGTTATCATTTTCACACACACACAGACACACAAAGACTAGACGGCTGCCTACTCATTGACAGATGTAGTCCAAAATTAAAGACAGGTCTACACTTTCGGTGTAAAGATATTCTAAAATTCACTATGTATTTTTGTTTTCGTTTTTTTTGAGTTATCATTTTCACACACACGGACAGACAAAACTACTGTGTCTACTCATTGACAGATGTAGATCCAAAATTAAAGACAGATCTACACTTTCGGTGTAAAGATATTTAAAATTCCCTATGTATTTTTGTTTCGTTTTTGAGTTATCATTTTCACACACACACAGACAGACAAATAACTACTGTCTACTCATTGACAGATGTAGTCCAAAATTAAAGACAGATCTACACTTTCGGTGTAAAGATATTCTAAAATTCCCCTATGTATTTTGTTTCGTTTTTGAGTTATCATTTTCACACACACACGGACAGACAAAGACTAGACGCTGTCTACTCATTGACAGATGTAGTCCAAAGACAGAGTCTACACTTTCGGTGTAAAGATATTCTAAAATTCCCCTATATATTCTGTTTCGTTTTTTTGAGTTATCATTTTTCACACACACACGGACAGACAAAGACAGACTGCTGTCCTCATTGACAGATGTAGTCCAAAATTAAGACAGATTTACACTTTCGGTGTAAAGACTCCAAAATTCCCCTATGTATTTTTGTTTCGTTTTTGAGTTATCATTTTCACACACACACGGACAGACAAAGAACTAGACATTATGCAATGTTCCGACAGATGTGGTCAAAATTAAAGATAGATCTACACTTTTCCGTTGTAAAAGGTATTCAAAATACACCTGTAATTTGTTTCGTTTTCAGTTATCATTTCCACACACACACGGATGTGAAGACAAAGACTAGACAGCTGTCTACTCCATTGATAGCAGATGTAGTCTT
>BGPR01008336.1:4899-22307 GCA_013235015.1 Araneus ventricosus | reverse complement strand
TCAAGTTAATACTTTCAATATTAGAGGAAAATGCGCTTATATTTTATAGCGCGCATGTCAGACGTAGCATAATTTTTCTTTCAAAGCAAGACTTCACTTCAAAGCAAGATATATAAGGCAACTTATATAAAAATTCAGGTAAATACCATTAAGATTCAAAAAGATATTGGAATTGCACCGATATGAATTTTGGTTGCACTTTAAGAAAAGCTAAATGGCGAGGGTTCTTGCACAAATAGATATTTTTTTAACTTGTATCTTTCAACAGTAATATTGAATTTTATGAAATTTAAATATCCCGAATACTCATGTTTACTTACAAATTAAATACATAATTCAAATTGCATTTCGATGGTAACTATTCAAAAATTCAAGCTTAAAAATTTCAGTTAGTGCATGAACCCTCATCATTTAGCTTCTCTTAGATTGTAACCGAAATTCATTTCGCTGCAATGCCTATATCTTTCTGAATACTAATGGCATTGAATTGGAATTTTTATATAAATTGCCTATAAATCTGGCTCTGAAGTTATGAAAGAGAAAAATTACGCTACGTTTCGCACATGCGCATTAAAAAATTATTTACAAAAATATTATATTTCCTGTAATATTCAAAATATTTCATTCAATACAACGCTTCTTTTGCATATTGTCAAGTATTTTTCAACTTTCGTACAATTTGGTTGAAAACTCTGCATGTTATAAGCAGAAAACATGCTGAAAAACCTTTATATGTTCCCGAATATTCGTGTTATTTTTACGAAAACGCATGTAAATATTATGCACATCAAACAAAACCATTGATGAAAGTTTCAACTCATTATCAGCTTTCTATGAAAAGGGATGAGTCGAAATCAGTTTTTGTCTTCATCACTTTCTGGTCGTCCCCCTAAATGCCCTCGTGAGCAAATCTTCACTGTAAAATGTGAGTTCCGCCGTTTGTGTGTCTCACGATTCTCCGCAACTGATTGCGAACCATTGTATACATATTAATTCCAAATAACTGCTCCATTTCAAAGTGATTTTTTTAAATGGATAAGTTTTCACAAAATGTCGACATTTTGAAAAAAAAGAAGGGAAAGTGTAAAAATTCGGAAAAAATTGTTCTCCTCTCAACTTTCTCGTATACTTCCATAATAGGGCATATTTTATGTTTAGCTTCGGCGTATCGAGAGGAGATGAGAATATCGTGCAAAAATTCGCATGTCATATATAGCTAACATAAGACCTTTTGCTCATCGAGCGACGGTATGCGTACTGCAAGAGTACCTCTTAACAATTACTGATTGGTTGAATGTTTTATATAGATTTAAAATCTTGTAAGCGGGGTCAAAAACCCCATACCGACCATTTAAAATTGGCCATTTCGATGTACCTTTTCTCAAAATCTGTTATAGATCCATGTTTGAAATTTTCTTATACAAGTAAAGCACATCTTTCTCATTATGCTGAAATGAGCTATTTTTAATAAACTCAAAAATTTATTTTTTTCAAATTTTTTGGGTCAAAACCGACAATGCTAAATTGGCCATTTCTATGTACCTCTTCTCAAAATCTGCTATAGATCCATATTTCAAATTTTTTATAGAAGTAAATTACACCTTTGTCATTATACTGAAATGAGTTATTCTTAAAAAAACTCAAAAATTTAATTTTTTACAAATTTTTTGTGCCAAAATAGGGTAAAATTTCACTATATTAAATATTTTGCAAATTTATAAAAAAAATTAAAAATTAACCAAAAGCTCATTTCAGTATAATGAGAAATGTATACTTTTACTCGTATAAAAAATTTCAAACATGAATCTATAACAGATTTTGAGAAAAAGTACATCGAAATGGCCAATTTAACATTGCCGGTATAGAGGGTTCCGACTAATTATTATTTTTAAATGTTAAATTTTACTCTTCTAGCTCCTACCGTATTTTTATCGAGTTCGTATTCGCTCGGATGGATGTATACCCAGTAAGTTCCCCTTCAGAAGGATTAGGTGCAAAATTTGAAATTAAGATCCCTTTACTTTGTGTCCAAATCCCTTTCTTTTGTGTCTCAAATCCCTTTCTTTTGTGTCCCAATTCCCTTTCTTTTATGTCCCAAATCCCTTTTTTTGAGTCCCAAATCACTTTCTTTAAATTCCCAAATCTCTTTCTTTTGAGTCCCAAATCCCTTTCTTTTGTGTCCCAAATCACTTTCTCTTATGTCCCAAATCCCTTTCTTCAGTGTCCCAAATCACTTTCTTTAAATTCCCAAATCTCTTTCTTTTGGACGTCCAAATCCCTTTCTTTTTTGTACCAAATCCCTTTCTTTTGAGTACCCCTTTCTTAGTGAGTACCTATTATACAAGAAATAGTTCGTGTCAAATTTGGTAGCTGTCCTGTAGAGCGCTTTGAACGATTTTTTCATCACGCAATTTATGGCAGCACTAGTATGTTAAAAAAATTACTGATATTGTGCTATAATGTCAATGTATCTACTTTGTCATTTTATTCCTCCCAGAAAGAAAACCTTCTAACGTAATTTTAAATTTCAAAAATTTCTACTTTCATTTAGTTACAGTTTTTGTCATATTAGGTTAACCATTTTTGTGTTTCGTTATTCGGCTGTTTGTGACGTGAGACGCTAATTCGCATCTTTTGGAAATTCAAGCATTTGTAAAAAAAATTGAAGCAAAATAAGTGTTTTGGGTTGTGTAATAAGATGTGATAACAATTCCTGTAGTAATGTATGATTTATTTATTTGAGAATGCCCACTACAGAAAGCGTCATGACTACCATACACATTTTTACAGTCACCAATTAGTTAAAATGCAGCGTGGATCAATTTTTTATATAAAATTTAAGTGGAATCGTACATCGTATTTCTTGGGTTTTGAAAAGAAATAAATAATCGGGCTGTTTTTAAAATAAATAATATTTGTAATTTATCGAAAAAACTTATTTTTCTTTTTAAAACCCTCCGAGCGGCGTAAACGTCTTTTTCCGTTTATCATATTCAGTTCAAAAGCAGTTAAATAAAAATACACATACGGAATATTGTATAATATTATATAGTATTGCACTATATTATTCCAAACTGTATAATATATTGCTAATACTGTATAATATTATTCAATAATTTATAATATTGGATGTTATAATACAGTATTGTGTAATATTGTATAATGTTGCAATGATATTATATAATATTGTACAATATTGTAAAATTATGTAAAATTTTATTGAAGAAAATTTTGAATAATACTGAAAAAGTCTTACATTTTATGCTGTTTAAATATTGGGAAAATATTGTACAATATAGTTTTTGAAATTTTTATAATATTGCACAATATTTCTTCTGAAAAATTTGCAATATTGTACAATGTGATGAACTATTTCGGGAAATAAAGCTCTTCGTTAAATATTCTAGAACATTCCGGTAAGTTGAGATTATCGGAATGACACGATGCCGTCCTTCGTATCTAACCGCAAACTAGATGTGAAACTTAGACAGTTAGGTTATTTCAGCAGTATTTTCACAAGTGCTGCTGAAATAACCTCTCAAAAAGCCAACTTCCTGTTATTTTCTGCTTTTCATAATCCAACGAGAAACGAATTTCAGAAGTTAATGGCGTCAACTGATTTGATACTACGGTCACATGACATCACAACTGCGCATGTCTGTTGAAAATGTAAAAAAACGTTACACTCACGGTATGACAGAGCGAGCGTGTGCATGTCATCAAAATATCTTATGCAGTGGAATGACTTGTTTATATTTTAAGAAAACATTTTGAATAGGAAAAAAAATTAATTTCTGACTGTTATAATGCAAAACAGAAAGTCTATTGTTGTACGAAAACGTTTTTTAAGTTTTCACTTAAAACTCCTGAGTAACGAAAAATCATGGACTGAAAAAAATAGAAGGGAATTATTAAGCCTACATCATGTTATGCGTTTTGTTGTTTGAGGTATAAAATTTTCTAAGCAATGTTGTATTTACTAAAATTACTATGAAAAGTAGTCTAATAAATAATTTATGTAAAAATAACTAAGAATATTATAGATTCAAAAAAAGATTCAATTATTCAATGAAATTTTAATTATCATTATTCTAATACTACAAAATCACCCGTCATGGTACGACGGGTGTAAATTGCCTCTTCATTCGAGAGATTTCCCATCAAATTTGACGTGTTTAAATAGATATATATTCGAGAGAAATGTTTAACATTGATTGAAAACAAACAAAATAAACATATGTTTTATGACATGAAATATTTTTTTTATTTACATATTTATTTATTCAAAAAACCTCTTGGTAAACAGCATTCCGTGTGAAGTATTTTTCGTTATTTAACAATTTTATTATAATTCAATAACCATGAAATTCTCAGCTTGTGAAACTAAGTCAAAAGTTAAAATTTCAAAGGAATTCATTTTCGATATTCCAATCAAAGCAAAGAACTCCTCTGCTTGTCAAACGTTGCCAAAAAATATTATCAAATTATATCATTATTTCTTTATTCAAAAAACCTCTGGGTCTAAAAAAATCTAGAAAATCTAATAGATATAATCTAGATAGATAGAAAATCTAGTTTCAAAACAAAGCACTTCTCTGCTTGTCAAGCGTTGCCAAAAAATATTATCAAATTATATCATGACGATTGCAATAAATAATCAGATGCATCGTGGCGTCCAAACGATACCACGCGCATGATATACCACCGACGTAATTTATTACTTTCTATTAACAAACGGAAATTAATTTAAAATATATGATTAATATAATTTAAAAATTTCTCGGGAACTATTGATCGTAGCGAGACAAATTTTATATCAATCGATAGAAAATGTTATTTCACTATTTCAGAGCTATTAAATTTGAAATTAGAACGACAATTACTCTTTTAAGTTTAAAATTACAGAAATTTAGGTTCTCTAACCATGAAATAATGCTGTTTAACGTCTCGCAGTGCTATGGCGCGAGTTTTATTGTTTTTGACGTCAGATCTTTACCGGAACAGTGAGAGACAGATGTGGGTTATTATATTAATAATCTCCATATGTTACATACATTAACTAACAGATATGTTTTCCATTTTCATAAAGCCGTACCTGTCAGATTTACGAGTGATGAGGCCTGCGAACCTCAATGAACTCTAGCCCCTTTACAATTGCTCTTTTAAGTTTAAAATTACAGAAATTTAAGTTCTCTAACCATGAAATAATGCTGTTTAACGTCTCGCAGTGCTATGGCGCGAGTTTTATCGTTGATGACGTCAGAGCTTTACGTAGAGACAGATCTGGGCTATTATATTAGTAACTGCTAAGGAATTCAAATGATTCTATTGTAAATAGAAAACGTTATTAAATAAATCAAAGTTGAAAAGCTGATAAACTTAATTTGTAATATAAAAATTATGTTATGAAAGACAATACAAAGTAAAAATAGATATTATTTCTGATAGCAAAAGAAATTATCTTAACCGTTATGATGAGCAAACAATTAAAAATCTGTATTGGCGATGGTCACTTAACGTCTATCCTCAGAGCATGAATGATTCCATTACCCTTATTTCTCAGAATACTTGCATATGTCTTCACCTAAAGGTATTAATCGTCCCTGATACAGCCATAACACTCCTGGCTTAAATTCTTTGTCCTGTCTTGAGCAAACGACTGCTTAGAATAAATTTTCCCGAATTTTACTTATAGGCGCTTCTTTGTTGTTTTTAATAGACTGACATTTTTACCCACACTGAAAACATTTATTATGTGATTATGTTGTTCCATTCAAGGGGACATACGACTCTAAACCTCGAAAAAATGGGGTGAAAACTGTTAAATTCTATACATTATATTTCTGAAACAATGCAATTCACAAACTCACTTTTTTTCTAGAAAAATATTTGTTCCTTCTCTTATAATTCACACATTTTCGAACCTTTATATTGGTATGTATTTAGTTGAGAGAGTAATAAATATGGGTATAATTTTCGGAGAAAAAATGAGATAGTTACCTTGCGCGCATGATTACGGATAAAATATTGCTCTAAACACAATATTTTGGGTATCTAAGTGATCTAAACAGTCTGTTTAAGAAACTGACCCACGATTTATTAACATTTAAAATTAATTTCTATTTTATATACCAATTTAAATTAAATGTTGAAAATAGTTAAAACTTCAACTTTTCTTACCCCCACCCCCAAAAAAAAATTCTTTGGAGAACATATGTACAAAAATTGTGGCTCAATTTGTAGAACATAGCACAATACATATTCGGTAAATATCTCATGTAAAAATATTCAATAGTTCTTGAGATATTGTCCGCGCAATATCAAAAAAACACATTTTGAGATATAGCGCTTTAAAGGTATGGCCATTTTCAATGTTTATGTTAAACAGCTGATGCATTTTCCTTCATAACTTTCATATATATAGGTATTTTTTAACGCGGATTGTTTTAAATTGCTCAGAAAAGACTGGGGAATAATATATATATTTAATAAAATCGAAAATTTCGGGGGTTTAACAGTCGTATGTCCCCTTGAAGGCGATCCTTTTTAGTTTTCTGAGAAACAGTTGTTTTCCACAGATCTAACTTTTTTACCCAACCTGCAAACATTATTTATGTGCTCATGTTGAAAAGGCAGCTGATCAGATCCGATTCACTGAAAGAAAGTATCCCCAAAATAGAGGAATAGATACATGGTTGGTCTGGGAAAAGTAATTTCTGTCGTGGACCATGGAATTATGTTCATTTATTGCGCAGGAAAGAATTTAGATCAGAGATTGCTTTGATGACTCTTGATATATATTTCTCCATCTAAAAAACACAGCAGTTTCGCTCAGAACCATAGATTCGAAGTGAAAGTTGAGTGAGTGATTTTGCTACTGTATTTTCACTTAAGAATATGTTTCGTCTTCTTTAATTTGAAGGGAAAGTTTACCGGTTATATTAGGGGTGGCTAGTCTATCCAAAAATGAGTAATGCTGCAAAAGATGTTTCTCAGATATTAAGAAATACATCCATAAAAATAGCCTTTAACTTCCTTCTTTCACTTATACGAAGTATACAAAGAGAAAAAATATGTAAGTTTCCAATATTTGACCTCCGGATTTTGATGAATCTCCACATTTTAGATCTTCTGAGTAATAAATAAAAATTGTTTGTCTCAAAACTGGAACCATCCAGGAGAATGAAATTTGGTATATGGTCTTTATAACAAAATTATAGATCTCTACTTTTTTTTAGCCGAAATTAGTCCAAGGGAGGTCTGGCTTTCTCTTCGTCCGTGTGTATGTGAACACGATTGCTCATAAATAGGCACGGTGGTTATTGCGAAAACAACCGGTTTTCGGTTGTTCAGGTTTTTTCACCCCCGGTTAAACCTTTCGGTTATAACCAATCAAAATAACTGGTATTCGGTTGTTCAGGATTTTTTTAGCTCCGGTTAAACCTGGCGGTTATAACCGATCAAAATAACCGGGTTTTGAAATAACTGGTTTTCGGTTATTCAGGTTTTTTCGCCTCCGGTTAAACTTGGCGGTTATAACCGCACAAAATAACCGGTTTTCGGTAGTTCAGATTTTTTTCACATCCGGTTAAACCTGGCGATTATAACTGATCAAAATAACCGGGTTTAGAAATAACCGGTTTTCGGTTGTTCAGGATTTTTCACTTCCGGTTAAATCTGGCGATTATAGCCGATCAAAATAATCGGGTTTTGAAATAACCGGTTTTCGGTTGTTCAAGTTTTTTTCACCTCCGGTTAAACTTGGCGGTTATAACCGCATAAAATAACCGGTTTTCGGTTGTTCAGATTTTTTTCACATCCGGCTAAACCTGGCGATTATAACCAATCAAAATAACCGGGTTTAGAAATAACCGGTTTTCGGTTGTTCAGGATTTTTCACCTCCGGTTAAATCTGGCGATTATAACCTATTAAAATAACCGGGTTTTGAAATAACCGGTTTTCGGTTGTTCAGATTTTTTTCACATCCGGTTAAATCTGGCGATTATAACCAATCAAAATAAGCGGGTTTAAAAATAACCGGTTTTCGGTTGTTTAGGTTTTCTCACCTCCGGTTAAACCTGACGGTTAGAACCGCTCAAAATAACTGGGTTCTGAAATAACCGGTTTTTGGAGTTTTTTTATTAAAAAACGCCGTTTGTAGACAACATTTTTTATTAGTATTGTTTTTACACGAAATATTTATCTATTCATAAGGACTCTTTCAGGTAATACGCCAAGCGTCGTTGATTGGCCTAAGATGATGAAATTCAAAGCTTTATAACTTAAATTTTAGTCAAATCGAGCCTATATTTCAATCCGGTTTTTTCACTCGGTTATTGGATTTAAAAAAATAACCGGTTATAACTGGGACAAAAATTAACCGAAAAAAAAACCGTTTAACCAAAACGTAAAAAAACGGTAGGTCTTTCCCTCCCTACTTTTCCTCCCTACTATAAATGGGAGGAGATGGCTGAAATTAAATGGGAACTATCTAGATCAGAATTATAAACTTTTATCGAGTTTTGGAATACATTCAACCAAGAGAACTTTTTCTGTCTGTCCATATGTATACTAACAAAGTGAACGAAAAGGAGCAAGGTACCAAGTCAATGAAAATTGGCATTTAGTTTTTTTCAACAAAATTATTTATATATTTACAACCCTCCCCGGCCCAGCCTACCCAACAGGGTGTAAGGTCTTCCACAGGCCGGAAGGGAAACATAAAACAAAATAAATGAACTGCATTAAAAAGAGTTTATAAAGAACCCCAAGGGGTGAGAAGAACAATTTAAAAATCATCGTTTACAACAATGAACTCAAAAAAGATGAAGACAAAGCACAAAAAGATAAAGAGCACAAACACAAAACGCAAAGAGCAAAAACACAAAACGCAAAGAGTAAAAACACAAAAAGCTTGAAATTAAAAACACAAAACACAAAAGATTAAGAGCAAAAACAAAAAACGCAGAAACCCAAAGAGCAAAAACACAAAAAGCTTAACATTAAAAACACAAACCACAAAAAGATTAAGAGCAAAAACACAAAACGAAAAAACTCATAGAACAAAAACGCAAAAAACTAAACATTAAAAACGCAAAACAGTAAATGGTAATCAGATTTTGAACCAAATCTATCATCGGGTTGACTGTCTGCCGGTATGTATGTTCATGTGTATATGAAAGCGACAGCCTGCAAACACAAAATGATCATTGCTTGAATTTTAGTATGGGATTTTTACAACAAAACTGTAGATAAGTGTCTAATTTCGATCCCAATAATTCAAAAGGAACTGGCCATGTTTCAAAATGCATACTCGATTAACTTCACTATACAGCAAAGCTAAGCTCAAAATGGGCCAAATCCAATGGCGGGGATTAGTAGCAAAAAATTAACAGACACCTAAAAGTACCCTAGAGTGTAAGGGGCACACAAAAAATTATTAAAATTTAACTACAAAATAGCTAGCTTTCCTGAATACTGTTGGTTTTTTTACTTTCTCGTATACGAAGTATACAAAGAGAAAGTATTGTAATCGTCAAAAAATTCGAACTCGAGATTTTGACGAATCTCCACGTTTTAGACCTCCCTGAGTCCGAAAAACACAATTTGGGAATTATGTCTGTATGTCTGTCTCTGTGTGTGTCTGTCTGTGAACACGATAACTCGAAAACTATTAGAGCTACGGGGATGAAATTTGGTATGTGGTCTTGAAACATAATTTGTAGGTTTCTATCAAATTTTGGACAAAATCCGTCAACGGGAAGTCTGTCTATTTGTATGTCCGCGGTCATGTGAACGCTATAACTCAAAAACTTGAATAGCTAAATGGATAAAATTTGGTACACAGTTTTATCATTATGAATGTAGGTCCGTATAAAAGTTTGGGCCAAATCCGTCAAAAAGAGGCGTTCAAATTGCATATTCAATTTCTTTTAATCCGATTCTCATGCGCATGCGTACTGGTAGCAATCTGTTATTGTTGTAAATTTTATTTACAACAATAAATAATGTTTTCAAGCATCAATTGTTAGCAATTTTTTATTGCTGTAAATCAAACCTATCTCATTATTTCAGCAAATCTTTCATTCACGCGCTTTTGCAATTGTTACGGTTGTGGTAGTATAAATTGTTTTCTTGGGAATTCAATTCCAAAGCAGAATTTTCGCTTTAGTATTCATTGCATTGCCTATTTTATCGCGCCTGCTTCAAAGTAATATTTTTTGAAACGTGGCAACAGGTATTTGATTTCAGGTTTGTTTGTTTTTTTGTCTTACTTTCTCGTATACGAAGTATACAAAGAGAAAGTATCTCCACTTAGAAAGTATACGAGAAAGTTTAGGGGAGACCACTCCCACTGGTTATGTATATATTTTTCCTAGTTTAAAGCAGTCGGCTAAAATAAAATAAAGATTTAATTTTTTTCTCAAAAAGTGGGCAGTCACCTCCCCGGCGGAATTGCCGCCACTGGCCAAATGTGTAAATATACGAGAGAGTCAAGATGAACAGGAAATATCCCAAATAGTATGTGTCATCGAGTCAGGAGGTTAAGCAAATTCGGAGATAAAGACGTTAATTTATTTTAAATCAAAAAATAGATTTATCCATTTATAGAACTCCCAATCAACTTTCAACCAAATCTGAAGCAATTATCAAAGATTATCTTACAAAATTTTGATAATTAACTTTTTATATCCCACTTCAGTTATCATACGCTACAGATTAAATTTGTAAGCAAAAATGACATGAAAATCAATTCAGCATCTGTTAAAAGTAATATTTTTTATGATCTCTTCTTCTGTCAGCACTAATAAGGGTTGTACTTAAAAAATAAAACATGAAAAATAAAATAGTAAATTTTATTTGAATAAATTTAATACAAACAATTTTAAAAAATGCATTTTTGTTAGTGCATTAGAAAGAATTCTTTTCATTTTAATTATTTTCTACAGTTTAGCCTTAAATATATAATTCATTATTATTATCTTCATGGAATGTTGAAATAAATTTTTTTCTAAGATGGACTGCCAAATGTCGCCACTGGTATATCAATATCCAATTATGTTAATTGATACCTAATAATTAAGTTCTGAAAATACAGAGTTTTGTCGTCGAGAATACATAAAAGTAAAAAATTTCAAAACTCCAGCGCGTCAGGAAGTAAAATTCAGGATCTAAAAATAGTGTTACAAACACTGAAAGTCGCTTCCCACCAATGTGGGTCTTATGGTTGGGAAGAGAGCTTTACAGGGGTAAGTATGGGATGACGGGCAAGCAGCCACGTCTGGACCCCTGACCTTGGTGACAAACTTGGCGAGTTTGCGAGAAATTTGGCGACGAAATATGGGATCTCAAAGGTGCTGGGATCTTCTCGATATCTCTTTTAGCAGAGGAGATACGCTTGAATGTACTAGATGATTCCATGTGACGTCACGGCCTGCCGGGGGAGACTATATAAGGAGAGCACTTGAATGAAGGGGGAATGTTGATCGACTGGGATAGCCTTGAAGCGCGAGCGTCTTTGGAGTTCTATCCGCTGTGCGAGCTAGTAAGCTGTTAGACGCCGAGCGGTATTGAGTAGTGTTGTGTTTATCCACTGGAACGACTTTAGAGTTTCGTCTGCTGTGCGAGCTAGGAAGCTGGTGAGCTGAGTGCTATTGAAAGTGCAGTTATTGTAGTTATTAGTCATTTTCTGACTGTTTGTGTTGCTAAATATCAAAGTGCTGAACTGTTATTACCTGTGAGTTATTGTCTGTTTACGTTGCTAATCCGTGAAAGATCTATTGTTTTCTGTTACCTGTGCTACGTGTATTCCTGCATATTTGTAAATAAACCTTCATTCCCCATTATCCTGCATGTTGGATTGTTTACACCATACACCCACAGAACGACTTTTGTAACAATAGATTCCAAGATTCCATTTTTACAAACATGAAACAAGTCAAGTTAAATAAAAGTGTATAAAGATGAAATAAGGGACTTTGTTGCTAAAAGCGTCTAATTTAGAAGTTTCATTTTAACCGTGTACTTATGTGGATTATACACATGTCATTTTTTCTTATTTTAACATGAAAACGTTTCAAGTTGACATACTTTCTGTAAATTGCGTGAGGCAAATATTATTATGACGGTCATTTAAAAACAACCGGCTTTTGGGAGTAAAAGCTTTTTCATCTCCAGTTTAACCGGGAGGTTAAAACCGCTCAAAATAACCGGTTTTTGGAATAACGGGTTTTCGTTTTTTAAAAAAAGAAGCAACATTTGTAGACAGCATTTTTTATTAATAATAATATACAACAAGTAAGTACTAATCAATAAGTAATATCAATAAATAAGTAACTAATGTAATAAGTAATGATTATAAATAAGTAATTAATATAATAAGGAATAATAATAAATGAGTAATTAATATAATGAGTAATTATTCTACACAAAATTTTAAGAATTGTATTAAGTATTGTAGACAATCTTTAAAAAAGGAAATTAGAGAGTACAGATGTAAATAATCGTATTTTATGTTCTTTACGTTTATATGTATAATAATAAAAAATAACTATATATAAATTTGTATACATTTCCCCTATCCTATTAATCATATTTATTAAAATACTAGAAAATCACCCGTCTTGGTATGACGGGTGCAAATTGCCTCTTCATTCGAGAGTTTTCCCGTCAAATTTGACGTGCTTAAGTATATATATATGCGAGAGAAAAATGTAACATTGATTGAAAACAAATAAAATAAACTCAGGCTTTATGACGGGAAATACTGTTTTTTATTTGCATATTATTTACATATTTCTTTATTCAAAAAATCATCGTGGCATCCAAAAAATACATCGTGATATCCATCCGTGAATTGCATCGTGGCGTCCAAACTATATCACGCGCATGATATACTACTAACGTAATTTACTACTTTCTATTAAAGAACGGAAATTAATTTGAAATATAGGATTAATATAATTTAAAATTCCTCGGGAACTATTGATCATAGCGAGACAAATTTTATATCAATCGATATAAAATGTTATTTCACTATTTTAGAGCTATTAAATTTGAAATTAGAACGACAATCACTTTTTTAAATTTAAAATGACTGAAATTTAGGTGCTCTAACAGTGAAATAATGTTGTTTAACGTCTCTCAGTGCTATGGCACGAGTTTTATTGTTGGTGACGTCAAAGCATTACCGAGAGACAAATCTGGGCTTTTATATTAGTAATTTTTGGCACACTAAATTTTTACATAAAATGTTCCACTCTTCTGCGGGCAAAACTAATCAAGTTACGAAAGCTTGACAATGACTATCTTAGAACATTTCAATGTCCGCCTCGAAGAAATTGCGGCCGTTGATTAGCCTAAGATGATGAAATTCAAAATTTCATAACTCGAGCCTAAAATCGAGCCTATATTTTGATAGCTAATTTTGCCTGTTATTTTACCCGGTTATTGGATTTTAAATTAACTGGTAATAACTGGGACAAAAAATAACCGAAACCAAAAAACGGTTTTCGGTTTAAACCGGTAGGTTTTTCGCATACCTAGTGTAAAAACAGATGCGTGATGCACAGAATCCAAAACTCTACAGGGCTCGTTGCACCAAGAGCTTCACAATTTGGCGCGAAGTTATTTCTTGGATAGTAGGTACTCACTTGAAAAGGTTTTCAAAATTTTAATTAGATTTTAAATTAATTAAAATTCAATCGAAATTTTACGTTTTCCTTCAATAACTTCACATCATATTATCACAAAAAATCATTTTTAGACCATTTTAAAATCGAAAAAATTAGATTTTCTATTTCCGAGAAATTTTTTTCACTGTTTTAAAAAAATTTTTAAACATAATTTGTAGCAAAGTGTTTTGTTGTTATAATGAAATTCAAACCAATTTTATTATTTCATCAAATTTTTCAGTCGCGTGGTTTTATCGATGTTAATGATATGATAAAAAAAACATTGCTTTCTTTGAACATTAATTACAAAGTAGAATTTTCACTTCCGCTTTTATAGGCTATCATTCTTTCCGTAAATTGGGTGATGTAAAAATCGCTACGCACAGAATGCAACGACGAATGCAATCAAGCCAGACTAAGACAAGACAGACGAATTAAGCCTAAAACATTATCATGTAAAAATATTATTGCTTTCTTTGAACATTAATTACAAATTAGAATTTTCACTTCCACTTTTATCGGCTGGCATTCTTTCCGTAAATTGGGTGATGCAAAAATCGCTACGCACAGAATGCAACCACGAAAATCGCTACGCACAGAATGCAACCACGAAAATCGCTAATGCAACCACGAAAATCGCTACGCACAGAATGCAACCACGAATGCAGTCAAGCCAGACTAAGACCAGACGAATTAAGCCTAAAACATCATCATGCTACGACAAGAAGTTCGAAATTTTTTGATCATTTTCCACTTTTTAGTTTTTAATTTAGAATTCATTATCAGAAATAGTTATATTGATTGAAACCCAAAGAACTCCTTCGCCATTTTCATTGAACCTAGAATATTTTGCAATAAGGAAAGTACTTACGGAAATATAATGGCCCGAAAAATTACGGATCTTTTGATACAAGATGCTTTCTCTGTATTATAATGAGATCATGGCAGACAAGAAAGTATAATCCCGGAAATGATGTCTGATCTGGCAATTTTTTATTGCAATTTATTAGACAGAAAGAAATGTTACTGCATAGTTAATAGACGCTACATTTTTTAATGTCTCATTTTCTTTCACTTTCTCATATACGAATTGTTCTAAGAAATATTCTTATTGTCAAAAATTGGCATTCCAGATTTCGATGAATCTCAAAGTTTTAAACTTTCATAATTCCGATAAAAACATTTTTCGAATAATGTATGTCTGTCTACACGTCAACATCTTAACTTCAAAACCAAACAGCTAGATCAAGGATATTAATACATGGACGGTTTGTACACCTAACTTGTAAATCTATATCAGATTTTGAACTAAATCATTCACTGGGAAAATAGTTTATCTGCATAAATGTAAAGACGGTAATTCAAAAAGTCATCAAGCTACACAAACGAAATTTGACATTGTCTTTACACCACCAAGAGTGTAGTTCTGTATCAAAGATTAGAAAAAAGGCCACTAAGAGTAAACTGTCTACTTGTCTGTCTCTCTATATGCATATGAATACTATAACTCAAAAGTATAACAAGCTAGAACAAAAAAAATTTGCATACAACCGTTGCATCAAAAATGAAAACCAATAGTAAAACTGTAGATAAGAACCAACGACTGTCTGTTTGTCCTATGATGGACTGTCTGTTTGCCCTATAATAAAGTGCCTTTTTGTCCCTTCAATATCTGAAAACGATAATTCTAAAACGCAACGAGAGAGACAGATGAATTTGGGATGAGGTATTTACATCAAAACTGTAGATCTCTCTCAAATTCTGAATAAATCAGTCAGAAGGAAGACTGTTTGTATGCTTTATAAACGAAAAGTGTAACAAGCTAGAACAAAAAAATGTCGCATATAACCTTTGCATCAAAAATGAAAACCAATAGCAAAACTGTAGATATGAACCAACGGCTGTCTGTTTGTCCCATGATGGACTGCCTGTTTGCCCTATAATAAACTGCCTTTTTGTCCCTGCAATATCTGAAAACTATGATTCTAAAACGCAACGAGACAGATAGATGAAATTCGTGATGAGGCGTTTACATCAAAATTGTAGATCGCTCTCAAATTTTGGAATAAATCTGTCAGAAGGATGACTGTTTGTATGCTTCATAAATGAAAACATGTTGGGGAGAACAATCCAAATTTTTAATAATTTTATATAATGAAGATCCTTTTCCCTTTCGAAATAATGTATCGAAATTCCGTTCAATGCTACAAATGAAAAAGCATTCTACGAGTTTATCTCAATGCACGAATTTAGATGTAGATAAAACTAAACTGTGTAACAGATGAAATTGTCAGCCAGATGTCGCTGCCTCCTTCTTCTATGTAGGTGACTGGTTGACAGTGTGTGAGTGAGTAGGACACGCGAAGAGGTCCGGTATTGTAACACCGGCAAAATGTTTTCTTTTCTTGGTAAAATGTAAATAATTGTAAATAATCATTTATCTTTAATTAAAGTAAATTAATCAACTTTCATGGAGCCCTCTGCACTTCAACCTGAAATGTCCTTTCTGTGGATTAAATAATGGCTCTCTCAGAAAACCTTTCAAATGGAGTAGTTTTTTTATTTCCATTTGTTTCATGTTTATAAAAGTGAAATATTGTAAAAGGGTTTGCACTTAATTCTTATGAGCTAGAAATTTTGTACACTTTTGTGTTCGAAATGACAATAAACTATTTTAAAATTTTCTAAACTTAATTGTCAGTTCATCGAATATAATTAACGAGTGAAAATAATTCAATTTTGATTTCACGTCCGTGACGTCACTTAGTAATGAATTTGAAAAAGTAATGACTTTAAGATTTCATATCATTCATAATAATAAACTGTAAATTAGAAACTAAAAGGTAGAAAATAATTAAAATAAAAAAATTCTACCGTTTAAAATACACTAAAAAAATATTTTTGAAACTGCTTTTATTAAATTTATTTCACACTATTTTTTTAACTTGACTTGTTTCCTGCCTCTAAAGATGAAATTTTTAAATCTATTTTTCATTCTTTTTTGTTTTTTAATTTTTTTGAAAATATGAATTTTAAAATTTTGTACACTTCTGTAATGTCCTATTTTAATATTATCAGAACTTATTATAAGTAAATTAAATATAAGTTACCACTCAATTAATTAAAAAATCATTTAATTCAATTAAATGTTGATTCTTAACGAAAGACGCTACCTAGTAGAGAATTTGAGGAGAAAAAAACATTTTATTATTCTATAATAACAATGAATTATAAATTAAAGACTTAAAATTCGAAAATAATTGAAATCAAAAAATTCACCTTAATAATACACTATAATAAAAGTGTGCCTTAAAAACTATTTTTATTAAATTTGTTTCTTTTTATACGTGTCAGAATTAAATATCTTCGCGTCGTATATATTTGTCAGTGAGCGTGATACATTAAATCTGACTAGGCGTCTTAATTCTTTATGTCTCACGCTCTTTTCCTGTGCTTCAACAAGAATATGATGTCGTGATATCCTTATTACTTATGAAACACCACGCAGAATCCAGTAGGCGTGATTGCACGATCATCAAGTAAGACACTTCAGAGAAACCAGATCGCAATCCGCATAGAATAATGGTATAATGTGCAGCAAAGATGGAATAAAACATTCGTTCCAAAAACTTAATTTTTAGAAAATTAACTATACATAATTTAAAAATTAAAACAATTATAAAAATGCTTTTAATATTGCATTAAAAAATAGATGTTTTTATTTTAATTATTTC
>BGPR01008335.1:26358-64425 GCA_013235015.1 Araneus ventricosus | reverse complement strand
CTAAAAGACCGGCTGCCACGACAGCAAATCGGGCACTGGAGTCGACCATAAAATAGCCCCCATTAAAAGCGGCTCATGCGATGACGCCCTTCCCCTTTTACGGGGGTAAGACCCATCCTCGGAGATGGGTCATAAGAGCCACACCATTTTACTATATCTCACCGGGAAGCGAGACTTTGCTTTGCGAAGCACATTTGAGGTGTATCACGTGAACATCAACCGACTCTAATCCGAGATTGGCAACAAAAGAGGGATTAACAATTTCACAATTAGAGAGTTAGTTTTTTTTCTTCAAAACTGCGTTGTTCATGATAGGTGAAATTTATTTTCCTAGGACTTTTGCAGTAGTCGAAATTGACATACTTTTATTCTGTGACTAACAAAGTATTAAATTAGATAAACTAAATACTAACTAATTTAATAACAATTTAACTACATTGAGTTGGTTTGTTTTATCGACATTTTTGCTGAAGGATAGGTTTGGTACAACTTGAGATGGCTATGTGCCTATTGTGCAAGGATTCTTAAACTTTTTCCATCTATCTAAGAAACATATTTGTTTGTGATGAACTAAAAAAATTAATGAAATGCATTCATTTTCAAACTTTTTGATTAAATATTTCAAATTAAGATGGCTCTCTCAATTATTTTTGCTGCCTAATACTGAATAATTTGACAAAAGAAATCGTTGCCATTTTCATGATCCCAAAATTCATTCGCGCTAGCCTACTTGGGACCGGGGCCCACAGTTTAAGAAGCTGTACCAATACGTGAAAGTGTTCGTCAGTTAATAAGCAATAGCTATCCTCGATGCCTTTTTCAGTTTCTGAAGATTTGATTCAAAAATATCCTTCAAACATTCGAAACAGACAGTCCTGTTAAAAGATATGCAGCCCACTAGTGATCTAATACAGCGGTTCCCAACCTTTTTGGTTTTGCGGACCACCTGTTATGTAAAAAATATTTTGAGACCCACTAACTAAATATACAAGTAAAAAAATACAAACACATGTAATACACAATGTATATTAATCTATGCACATATATGTCAGTAATTAGTAAAGCTTACTATAAAAGGATTTAAAATGCATTGTTTATAAAGCAAAAAACTTTATCGTTATTACTTAATTGTCACAATGTAAGAAAACTCTAAAACAAACCGTAAAGATTCAAAATGGAAAAACACAATGGGATTTTTGACATTGTTTGTCCCCCATGAAAGAGTCAATATCTGGATTAAAACTTGACAGTTTCAGTTTCAAATCACCTTCTAGATTCAGTTTTTTTCTGTAATTATGTTTTTTAAAAAATTAAAGTTGAGAAGACACATTTACACAGATAAGTGGTCAAGAACCCTATCAAATGTCTCAGTGCAAGTTTGGCGATTGCTGGACACTGTTGCCGAATATTTACCCACCACGGGATCAATGATATTGTTCTAAAAATTATTTTAGAGTCTGGTCGCATGATAGTTCAATTAACGAGTCTTCTTCATTTGATGGTACTTTCACTTTCTTTACCCCTGATTTTCACTCGTGACTAGAGTTTCGCGGCCCAGCAATAAGCTATCCACGACCCATAAGTGGACCGCGACCCATAGGTTGGGAACTGCTGGTCTAATAGATTAGGGCATGGCATGTCTGAGGATTATGAATCGGAGAAAGAAGGTTATGGGTTGTGTCTACTAGACGTGTTCTTAATTAGGATATTCAAAGGTTGGTTGATGAATGTGCGCTTTTGCAACGAATTGCTGACTACTTGAGGTTTTCGTGGTTTTCCTCCGAGCGAAATACAGAACGAGGACCAGTTTCTCAGGAAAGTCTTTAAGGAAAACAACTTATCCCCCATACATTGGAACGTAGTCAAGCTTCTATCTCAGGTGCTACATAAGTGTTGCTCCAAGTTCTCTTTGACCACCAGAAGATGACACACTTACCTCTTTATTATGAGTCCTTGATTTATGGACTTTGCCGGACTTGCATACCATTTGGGTTAGAATCACCACCAAAAACTTTGTTGTCAATCCATATTAAAATTTAACTCAACTCTGCTTTGAAATTTAAATTGCTGTGTTAACTTCAGATTTTCTTAAGTGTTTCTGGTTTTCAAATCTAACAAAGGTTTTTATGTTGCCTATCCTGTGACTTTTGCAGCACTTCGCTGTCTCTAATATCTAAATTAAATTGATTCGTTACATGTATAAGAGTGCTTGCAATTGCCTTATTTTCAACTGAAAACGGAATTTTTTCATTCCCTTGAAGAATTTTTATTGAACTTTGTCTCGAACTTTTTCGAACTTCAGGTTTTGTGAGAGACGTAGTTTTTTTTTTAATCTTCTAAACCTCTTAATGTAGATTTTTCATTCCCTTGAAAAAGGAATCCCTCCCCCAGTCGTCCCCCTCACACACACTCGGAGGAAAAAATTAAATTTTTATTTCATTTTAGCTGCCTAAAACTAGGAATTATAAAAAATAAACAACAATGTACGGGAAAGCTAGCTAATTTATAACTAAATTTTAAAATTTTGGTGTCTATGCTCCGGGGTACTTTAAAATTTCTATAAAATTTTTACCCCCTACTTTTGCCACCCAATCGCGCCACCGTTTAAAGAACTTGAATTGTGCTTTGTCGCAAACTTATTCGAACTTCAGGTTTTTGAGATAACCTGTCAGTTCTTCTTATTTTTTGAAATACCGAAGGTTTTCCCTTAAGTTATCCTATATTAAGTGTTTTTTTCGGGCGCTATTTTTGAAGTCTGACACGATCCAAACCCAAATACTCCAATTTTTGTTACGGCGTGATCGAAATTCCCGAAACATTTCCGACAGGATTACGATGGTTCGAATCTGAGGGTGAGAGAACAGTAAATAAAAGGGTATAGCATATGAAAATTAAATAACATACAGCATATAAGAATATAAGGAAAAATGCTACATTTAAAAGACTGACCCTCTGTGTCATTATCTGTGGTAAGTTAAATAACGCATGAAAATTAAACAATCTAAATTTTTAAAAAGCTTTGGACAGTTTGTGAGTAAGTAAGAAGTGGCCTAGGTATAGTTTATGGGCAGTGGTCATTAATGAATGCAATGAATTAATTGGAAATTGCGAGTGTTATTAGTTTGAAATGTTTCATTTAACACCTGATTTAAACATAAGATACATGCTCCTTCTATTCAGCGTGTCCTTTCCTTTGTAGGTACAATAAACATCTAAGAGAATCTGTAGGAAACATTCGTTTGTTGTAAATATACCTCAAGTGACCAGATGATCCAGATTTGTCAGAAACTGCCCCGATTTTAGATTCTCTTTTTTTTTTTTTTTTTTCCTTTTTTTAAAAAAAATGTTCCCAATTCCCTTTGTTTCTATTTTTAATTAGTCCTTCACATTAAATATTTGTTTAAGTTAGAAGGTTTAGTTTAGTTATATTATCCCATTTTGAAGCAACACGAGGGCTATTTTGGACGGACCTCGTAATATTGAACAGCTGTCAGATGACGGAGTCGACACCTGAGTGCCACTCCTCTCTCCAAGTTGTCGCTCTACACACGCTGGGGGGCGTTTGGCCCCTACGTATGATTAGCATGCAACGGGTCCACATACACGGCGGATCTTCGGTGGAATTGGGTCTCAAACCTGGATCTTCCTGGCCCCGAATCCGAAATCTTACCACTAGGCCACCGCGCCCCTAATCGAGAAGGAGAATTTTCCCCTTGTATTCATGCAAAATATGAAGGGTTTTGCATTTAGCTTCGTCGTGTAGTGAAAGGAATCGGGTATGCATTTTGGAGCAGTACTTCTTCCTGTTGTCCTGTTAAATAAAATTTTGGCAGAAATCTAAATTAATGGTGTAAAAATCATATATTAAAATTGATCTATGCAGCTTGTGTGTTTGAGTTATTGCGTTCACACACACGCGAATAAACAGACCGATATGCAGTCAATCCGCGGACGAATTTGATCCACAATTTCACACAAATCAGCATTTTATTATAATAAATGAATTGCTGATTGAAATTATACCAAATTTCATCCATCAGAAATTCATGTTTGGTGGGCTCATGCAAAGGACGGACCCACAGAGACTTGATGGATATTGTTAAAATTTGATACAGTAATTATATATAAATTTGATCTATAATTTTGGCGTAAAGGCCATATACCAAATTTCGTTTGTCTGCTTCTTTCAGTTTTTGAGTTGACATGTTCACAAACAGATATACAGACATGATTTCAAAATAATTGTTTTCCAATTCAAGTAGGTTTAAAACGTGGAAATTCATCAAAATATCGAGGTCGATTTTTTTTTTTTTTTTTTTTTTTTGGCGATTGCAATACTTTATATTTTCTTATGACTGCAGTGCGTTTCCCTAGTGACGATTACAATACCTTCTCTAATGCCCCGCATATAAGAGAGTGAAAAAGTTGAATTTGATTTAATTTTTTAAAAATTATTACGAAACATTTTCCATCTTAATTTTAGCGTACATAACATATTATCACCCTATTTAAGTGGACAATTCCAGTTCCAAATAATTCCTTTGATTGATATTCTTTTCCATATGTAGGGTACCATTAGGGATAAAATTAATTAATTATGGTGAAGTGACCCGGATTAACTGGAACGGTACCACTTTTCGACGTTTGAAAGATTTTCTTTGATTTTGAAATTTTATGAACGTTTTTAATGGATTTTCTTTCTTTATATTATAATTTTAAAAAATTCGACTGACTTAATTTTACAAAAATAATAAAAAAGAAATTATTATTGTGATTACAGGCAGTCTGCATTTTAATTATTTTCTGTCGTCTTAATAATCATTCAGAACTGTTAGTTACTATAGTGTTTCTTTAATTATTTTCATAACACCCAAACCGCATACAATATTGCTAATCTGTTTCATGTCATATCGAAAGTAGCACGCATAGCACAATCAAAGCACTGAAATAGAAAAATCCGTGTAGTATCAGAAATGTCGAAGTTTGTTAAATCTCGGTGTGTGAAAACCGTACTTTAAAATACCGTGTTGTAACAAAGCTGTCGCAATTTTTGCACTATATTATATGGAAATCGTGCTGTTTGAGGATTGTTAATAAGTATTTATATGGGATAGAAGTTTCCAAACGCATTCCTATCAGAATTTTCTACCGCATCAGTTCACATCGAAGATTGGCAATTATTTTCAATGTTGGTCATCATTTTAAAAGACTTAAAGAAAGATTCACTCGTCTATTCATCTAATCTTAGAATATTCATCTACACATCACGAAAATTGAAAGAACCAAATCAAAATTGAAGGCAAACTTTTCAAAACTGGTTGTTTGCATCCTTGTTTACAGTTAATCAATGTTATTTCTACCGTTCGAGGTATCCAGCCGACAAAATTTTAATATTCAGGCGCCCCTCACACAAAGGAGTCTTTTAAAACCATCTTCATCGTCTATATTAAAATCGTCCGTCGCATTCTCTGTTTAAATGAGGGCGTCTTTATTCAGATTGCCATTGAAATTCATGACGTTTGCTCATCTACATATCATCGGGTGCAGTTCATTTATGCCTTTTCAAAAGGACTCGGAAGCCTTCATATTAAGGAAGTGTAATCTGTGCCTGAATAAACATTTCTTGGAATAATTTCTCCCTGATCTGCCGCATAAAAGTATGAAGAGGGATATTAAAATTGATTTATTCAGCATACTGAAGGCGTCGTACTTTGTTTGTCTTTATTGACTACTGAATTTGGTTAAAATGGTGTTAGAAGTAGTGATAATTGTTTTAAATCTTTAAATTCCGAATGTGTTATCTGTCTGTTTTCTGATGGTACTAAATAGACTATTAAAGTGAATTTTAAATGTGTTATTAGTCTATTTCCTAGTGATACTAAATAGACTATTAAATAACGTGACCAACCGTCTTCCTTTAGGTAGGACAGTCCTCCTTTTGTAAGTTCTGTCCTCCCTCGAAAAGTGTCCTCCTCTTCGATATTTGAAATTAGAAGACTGGATATATAATTTAAATTCTGAAAAATTAATGCAATGAGAAAATAAACGCGATGGAATTGATAAAAGATGGTGGAAATATTCATCTATGTTAAAAATGAGTATATTCCATGCGAAAATTTATTTATTCTTGTTCAATTTTCGATGTTCTGCCCTGGAACTAATGCAGCGGTTAAAAGGGTATTTTCACTTGCTGATGGTTTTTGGGCATTTGAGAAATCGAGATTAAATATTGAAACTGTAGCTGCAGCTCTTGCCTCAAAATTCAATATGAGGGATATTTCTTGCTCAGACACAACATTGTTCCAACACATTGTTAGAAGATGATACCTTGACAAAAAAAAAAATATTCATTCTATGGAAAAGTACTCATTTAAATAATAATTAATAAGCATGTAAGCGTAATTACAATTTTAAATGTTACAAATGTTTTTATTATGCATTTAACACATTATAGTGTATTCTCTATTATTGTTATAATGAACAAAATGTTTCCTTTCTTTACGATATTTTTTTTTTCTTCAATTTACTTGTGTCCTCCTTTTCATAGTAAAAAAGTTAGTCACCTTATATTAAAGGGAATTTTTTTTAGTATCAAGTAAGTACTCTCAACTTTTTGAGTTTGCGTATTCCATTGAAACTCAAGTGAACAGACGTTCTGTTTTCTGGTGATACTAAATAGACTATTAAAAGTAATTTTTTACGTCTAATCAGTGGCTCGGAACTTTTTAGGTTGTGCATTCCATTTAAACTAAGGTGAACAGACTTCCTGTTTTCGGGTGATACTAAATAGACTATTAAAGGGAATTTTTTACGTCTAATCAGTGGCTTTCATTTCTTTTAGGTTGTGTATTCCATTTAAACTCAAGTGAACAGACGTTCTGGTTTTTGGTGATGCCCAACTTTTTGACTCTTTGCCGCAGCTTAATCGTCTTAATATCTAAAGAGACCTGGTTGAAGTTCAGAAAGTACGGCCACTTTAATTTAAGCATAGGGAAAAAAAAGGTTGAAGTTCAGAAAGTACGGCCACTTTAATTTAAGCATATGGAAAAAAATGGTTGAAGTTCAGAAAGTAGTACTAATCACATATTAAATTTTGCGAAAATAATTATAATATAATTATTTTCGCAAAATTATAATTATAATTGCGAATATATCAAATTATTCCTGGAAACAGAAATAGTTTGATCTTCATGATATGGAAATGACCATTTATAATGATAATATAGTGGATGATAAATTTTCATTATTAATAAAACAGTTTTTTTGTGTAATCGGAAAACTCTTAATGCTACCTAGTAGAGTGTTGCTTTAATGCGTGAAATCAAATTCAAAATATACTAGAAATATTTTGTGCTGTTTTCATTACTACGGTTTCACGTATTTATTTATTTCGCCTACTCCTGAACGATTCAGTTCGTAAAAAGACCTACACATAACACCCGTTGATAATAGGCCATTGTACCAGTTGGGACGCATTGCGCTACAATAAATACTGTAAGTAGTAAGACGTGAACTTTTTGTAGGAAAATTTGAATATTATGTAGTATGTGATTAGTCAAATGTTGCATCTAATTCGAGTGATTTTTGCAAGCTTAGTATTTCGTTTAATAGTGAGTGTCTACCCCCGTTAACAGCCAGCTTCCTATTTATAGGACATTTACATTTCACTTCCGTGGTTAAACCGAATGCAGTCTATTTTTTTCTTTACTCCTAAACAATTTTCAACAGGCATAAGTCACTATTTAACCAGATTTTGAAGACTAGATGCTGTCATTTTGATTTTTCCCCCATTGATATTCTTTTTGAGGTAGTGCAAGGAATTAGAAAGAAAATCTTCTAATATATGTATTAAAAAATTTAAATTTAATGATTTTCTACTGATTTTTCGATAATTTTTCTAAAAAAAATAAAAAGAAGGAATTTTTTTTTTTATTTCGGAATTTAATTTTACTTCACAATTATCTTAACCTTGGTGTTTTAAACATAATTTAGCAGAAATTTATTAATATCTATTCTATAAATTAATTTGTGCGTTAATGGGCTAATTAAGTTAAATTTATGACTTTCACAGCACTTAATCCTATGCGCAGTCAGTGGCAGCGACTCTGGGAGGCAATGCTCCCCCCACACACTTTTTCCAGAAAAATTAAATTTTTATTTCATTTTAGCTGCCTTAAACTAGGAATTATAACAAAGCAATAGTGTCCGGGAAAGCCAGCTAATTTTGTAACTAAATGTTTAAGTTTTGTTGTCCGGCCCCTATACTCCAGGGTACTTCTATAGGGTACCCTGGAGTATAGGGGAGTGTTCAGGGTCTATAAGTTCCCCCCCACACACTTTTGTCCCCAATCGCCGCCACTGTACGCATTGATCCGATGCGTTATTTATATTTATTTATTATAATTATTATACGGTAATATATCATCTTAATTAATATTATATAATATTAATTATAGTATATTATATTAATTATAATAATTAATATATAATATTAATAATAATAATTATAATACGTTATTTTTATTTCCGATACTTGCATCACTCTTATTTATATTTTTTTTTCAATTAATTTACGGAAGTACTAAAGTAAATATAAAACGTTAAGTCTGATGAATAAATACAAAAAATCATAAAAAATCAATAAATAAACCATTCTAGGTGTTATTGGCGAACCACGAATGCAATGTAATGCGTTTTTTACAGTATTTTATCTTTTTCTTTTCACTTTTGTTGTTTCAGTTTTAGAAAGACTGAGATTTATTTCATATTAATGTTGATTGATTAACCACAAATGAACTTTTTTATATAAAAATTGTATCTTATTGACGTCTGAAAAAATTTGAAACCGAATTACTAAATTGATATTTGAGACTTTATCATCGAAAGATGTGCGTAGATCTGTCCCCTTTTTCATAATTGTAATTTATAGGTATACATTTATTGCTTTTTTAAAAATTATTTTTTGTAACAAAATTATGTTTTTGTGAAACTATCAGTTTCATATTTAAAAATTAGAAATTCACAGCCGTCTATAAAACTTGTAAAACATTAGCGTTTCTCACTTAATTTTCAGTTAAAGATTTTAATTATCTACCTAATTTTCAACCATAAATTTTTGCAGTGTAATTAATGCACATGCAATCCTCGAGGTTTTATTATTCTAACATAACTTCCCCTTCGAAACTGGCAATGCCGTTCACGTGTCAGAAGATAATAAAATATCGTGTGCTCATTTTGAGCAGTTAGTAATTCGAAATTCCAACGAACAGATTTGCGTTTCTGAAAGAGTTTCACACAGTAAATAAACTACTGTACAAAATCTTCGAATCTTCTACCGATTTTATTGCCGGATTGCATATGGGGGTTCGTCACGAATCTCCTTAAAAAGACCTGGAGATTATCCCCTTTTGGTTGGGAGGAAGAACCCTCTCAGCAGGGTTGCCGTACTGGCCTTTTCAAAGCCAAATTCGGGGAGTTGGGTCTTTCAAATTTTCGTTTGATCTTAATTTCGTTTTCTACCCTCTTATACACACTTTTCTGAAACTTAACTACTTTCTTTTTTTGCAAATTTCCTCTTTGTAATCGATTTTTCTCTTCCTGATGTATTAGAATTCTGAAATTTTGTTCAGTAGTGTATTCCCGATAACAATACAAAATTTTGATATTTTTAGAACTTATTTATCAATTAAACAAATAATTTTAAATTAAATTTTGATTCCATAAGAGCGGCTGCATCTGCTAGTGAATTTGAGAACAATTCTATAAAAATACAAGATTCCTTAAAAATTAAAATAATGAATTATGAAACACATTAAAGGCTAAAAGGTAGAAATCAATAAAAATAAGAAGAATACGAAGAGAAATTAAAGAATACGCTTCTGTTTTAAAAAAGAAGAAAATATTATTTTTATCAATAGAAACTGGAGGTCAAATCAAAAATTATAAAAGAGTGCTGCGTTGAAAACAGTACAATGAGGAAATTAAGCCATACTGAAAATCATAAGAAAGAAAATCCCTGATTAATTCATTAAAATTAAAATAAATTATGAATGTGAGTAAAATTCATATTTATTTAGAACATTTGTATCAGCGCCTCACACTTTTATGATTTTTGCTAGATCTCCACATTTTTTATTTAAAAAAAAAAATCATTGACTATTTTTTTAGCAGACTAATAAAAATCTTTTTTTATTATTGATTGAAACACTGAGCATCGATGAAATCTGAATTTCTTTTAGGAAGAGTAATTTTCAACGACTCTTTAAATTTTATTGGGTTAATCCTTTATTTATCGGATTAACTTACCAGCAGCTTTTCAATTTTATTTTGGCATCATTAGATACGTTTTAATGCTGAATAACCCAAGGAAATATGAAATTTTTTAATTAAATAAAATAATTTAATTAATTTGATTAATAATTTTTAAAAATTAATTTTTGCCTTCATCTGCCATCTATTGCTAGCTGTTGGAGTCGTGTTCTTGTGAATACTGTCAGGAAAAACGGTAAAATTACGAAGATATAGGAGTGATTAAAGTATACTTTAAAGTACCTTCGGGAAATAAAGAGTTAAATAATAATTCATGAACGTTTTTCGAATTTATCTTAAATTTTCAAATTTATTTATTTTTGCTGACTTCCTGTGGTCGTTTGAAGTGGATTTTCGTGAAGACGTTGCTTCAATTTCGCCTACCCTTTCTTTAAGCACGAAAACATGTGGGACGGTTCATGGAGGAATTGCTATTTCTCCATACGACACAATCTTCTGCGATTTTAACACCTCGATTAAATGTAAAAAGCAAATGGTGTTGAAATGCTCAGTATTGTCCACTTAACATTCCAATTTAATGATTTGAAAATAAAAAAAAATCAATTTAGAAAACGTAATACATTATGTTGTAGAACATTAAATTCTCTTTCAAATAAACTAAAACATTTTGCCAATGCGTTTTATTTCTGCCTAGCATTTCTAAATTAAAAAAGAAAATACTCTCGTGAATTATTACCCAACCCAATATTTTATACACTATTTTCATAAACATATTTATTATGCATAAGCCGAATTATTTCATTAGTATTCATTCCATCGGAAATTACCCCCTAAACCTTTTTCGTTTAGGAAAAAGTAAACTGGTTAGCGAAAAATGTTCATTAAACTTATAAGTTTGGCCTTATTTTTAAAGAGGTTTGGCATTATTTGGCAGCCCTGCTTCCAAGAATCACTATTTTCCATCGAAAGAAAAAGAAATGGCGTCGACTTTCAGAAGGCATCCGTTGGGAATCCGGCCAGATTGAGAAAAGCGGCAGATCTATTGTGCGAGAGCGGGAAGCCAGTGCGCATGCGCCGTGCATTCATTCACGCGTGGCGAAAAGCAGTAAAAATGGCCGCTCGTTATGCACGCACGAAAGAACTTTCTTTCTCACGATCGAACAACGCGAGGTTCAGGCCCTGGGTTTTTCCTCTGATGCCTCTGCTGGCGGAGAACTCATCCCCCTAAAAGGAAAATCGTAAAATTAGATATCGGCCATTTTAGACCACGAGCCGTCTTTATCCTAATTTTTTAGAAGTAAAAATGTAGCAGTACATTGAGTATAGTTTTATGCTTTTTCCACGATAAGTTCATTGAACAATTTACACATCTTCCATCAGCAAAGGGATTAAGAAAATTGTTATCTTTTTTATTTTTTTTTAATTATTATTTTTTTTACTTTTTTTGACTACGGAGTACACTACATAATCGTCAAATATATTATATTGATATAGTCAAATAATTTATATCTATAAAGCAAATCGTCAAATATAATTATATATACAGTCTACAGTGGCGAATCCAGGATTTTGGTCGGGGGGGAGGGGGGCTGAAGTCATAAACATTTTGTATCGTCGTGACCTCATGGCTTATGTAGTCAAAACTCTAACTTTACTCACCTGACAATAAAAATCACAAAGTACCCTACAATACTTACGACAATTTAATGAAAACACACTGAAATAATTGTGTTTTTATTCAAAAAATGTTTTCAACCACGTTAACGCTACAAGTACCAATGGAATGACAGCAAAAGCGGGAAAATCCTGTCAAGTCAGAAAGCAATGTTGCCTCGTTTTATTTATTTATTTTTTTAATAACAGAGATTAATAACAAACAAGTGTAATGATTTGAACAAAAATCAAGAATTTTGGTTTAGCTCTATGGGAGGGAGGCTGCAGCCCCATAGCACCCCCCTGGATTCGCCACTGGTAGTATATTGTAATTGTCAAAAAATTCAACCTCACGATGTTGATGATCTCCACGCTTTAGACCTCCCTGTGTCCAAAAACGCATATTTGAAATTGTGTTCGTTCAGCTGTCTGTCTGTGAACAAATATAGCTCAAAAATGGAAGGAACTTAATGAATGAAGTTTGGTATGGGGTCTTTAGACCGAACTGTAAATCTGTATCGAATTTTGGAGAAAATGCGTCAATGGGATGTCTGTCTATCTCTCCGTCCGTGTGCACGTGAACACAGTAGCTCATAAATGCAACGAACTAGATGGATGAATTTTAGTATATGATCTTGCTACCAAAATTGTAGATATGTATGTAATCTTAACTAAGTGAACTAAATTCGTCAACGGCTACCGAAATTGTATATCTATGTCTAATTTTGGATAAATCCGTCAAAGGCTAAACTGTCCGCTTATTTCTCTGTCCATGTGTATGCAGACACGATTATTCAAAAACGCAACGCGTTACATAAATGAAATTTGGTATGTGGTCTTCAAATCAAAATTGTTGATCTGTATCTAATTAATCTTTTCTTTTTTTAATATGAACTATTTACTAATAAGTATATATAAGTTTAATTCAAATGAGGGACAGTTCAGTCCAGGGCTATTTTTCTGGGAGAAACAAAGCGTTAAAAACTAGGACTATGCCGGCTAATATGGTCGATTTGGTCAGTTTACATGTGTAGCAAAAGTTGGAAATAAGAAATCGCTTTACATTTAATTAAAATTTACTATTTCAACTAACTTTAAAAAAAACAAACTAAATCAGTTTTAAATAATAGCTGTGCACATTTAATTCAAATACGGGATAAATCGTTGATACTTTTTCTGTCCAATACAAACAGTCAGAAGTTCTGGACTTCCGGCGTTAATCTGGGATGTCTGGTCACTTTAGTGATGACTAATACGACCATACGTGCCGTTTTGAACGGGAGTGTCCCGTTTTTAGGTAGCCTATCCCGTTGTCTCCAAGCATAGCTTCGGTACTCCGAAATGTCCCGCTTTCAGAAAGAGAGCAACTCACGGTAACAATTTCAAAAAAAGTTGCGAAAAATTTAAAAATCCGACGGCAGCGCTGCGTTGGCCGAGCAAGCCTAATACATCTCCCACGTATACAAGTCGGTCAGAAGCCTGACACTTATATTTAACTACATTACACCTAAAAAGTGACAGAATGGAACACTGGGAATGTTTAAACCGAAATTCGTTGGATGGAATTGTTCGCTCTCATACCAATAATTTAAATCTTAAGAAACGGGTCGTATGGTCACGTTAGTCATGACCCACTGTTTTAAGAAGCTCACATTAGTCATGACCCACTGTTTTAAGAAGCTTTAGTCTAAATCTTTGCTGAAAACGGAAACAAGCTGTAAAAGAAAAATACGATTTCAATAAAATACAATAAACACAAATCAAACACCTATCTTCCCAGATACTAAACACCTGAAAGAAAATTATTGCATCACCTGCAGATTTTACAAAGAAAACTCATAATTCCTCTCGAATCTTCAGTCACGAATCTATCCATCCCACGGTCTGAGATGGCATCCTCGCAAAGTTCAACCGTCTGAGTCTACAACACTTAAAACTCTCTCTTCAGTGGAAGAATTTCGAAACAGCAAAACATCTCGGTGTAACTTCTGCCGTCTGTTAACACATTGGCTTATCATTCCACAGATAAGAGAACCGAGCTGGCGTTGAAATTCGACGTGGAAAAAGCCGGGCCAGACTGAATTATGGGACAGGGTGAGGGGCCTTTATTGGGTTGTTGGTGCCAAGTGACTGAAGGCAGAGCTGCATCGAGCTGACACTGGCAGAAAAGCCGAGAATTAGCATCCGAAAAGTTATGTAAATACGTATGCCAACTCTAGAAAAAGAGGTTTTTTTAAGGGTATTAACGTTTTTTTATGCCTTCATTCCATGAAACTGAAATTTGAACTTGGGTAACTATAGTGTAAACAAATTTTTCCAGAACATTATTATGAGTTATAATAAAGTGGCGATTTTAGTATTTTTTAAGTATTCACTAACTTATGAAGATGTAGAACTACGACATGGGACTACTATGACCCAGTGAATCAATTTTGAGATTCAATCAGCGATCAATTACAATGTCAGAATTTTTGAATTTAAACCCGGGACTCTCTGGCACCTGGGAGTGCAATCGTGCGACGTGGGGAGGAGATATTAAACAAAATCCAAAAAGTAGGTAAATAAATAAAATTTAGAAATAGACACATTGTTAAATATCAAAAAAATTTCAAAAGAAAAAAAAACGCAGGAAGAGATAAGGAAACATAAATAATATATTTGCATTTACTAATTTCCCTTAAAACTTGTTTATCGGCAATGGTCATATTATGGTGCCCCTATGTGTTTATTAAAAATTGGGAAGGAAAATTCCCTTTACTTTATGTTTTTTCATCCAGATAGGACCCTATCTTTTTTTCGCTTTCACCACATAATATGCTCTTTTCAACTTAAAAAATCGCCTTTGTGCTTATATATTTCAGGTGCACTAAATGTCTCTGCTTCTTTCTTACCCAAATTGTTTTGGGTGAAAACAAAAACAGCCCGAGTGTTTCCCCTTTTCTCCTATTGACTCAGCCTATCCTATTCTCCCATTGACATTGGCGCTTTTTGTGTTTAGCTTCGTCGTATAATGAAGAAAATCGAGTATGCATTTTGGAACTTTTACCATTGACCGACTGGATCTAAAATTGGATATAGATGTGAGCTTTTGATGGTCAGGCCATGTACTAAGATCCATCTATCTAGCTTGTTGTATTTTTCAGAGACTGTGTTCACATACACATGAATAGACAGACCCATATGCTAACCGTTTGACGACTTTTGATGCAGATCTACAATTTTCATGATAAAAACCATATGCCAAATCCATCCATTATTCATTCATCTAGATTCTTACGGGCTGAGTTATCGTGTCTATAGACAAACGTAACTGCAAAAATATATTTTCGGACTCTGGGAGGTTTAAAACGAGGACATTCATGAAAATCCCGAATATTTGGGCGATTACAATAAGTTCTCTTTTTACAGGGTGATTCTAAAATCATGGGACAAACTATAAGGGTAGGCCAAGCATACAGAAACAAGTAATTTTTTGTAATAGAACATGGGGTCCCAAATGCAAAGTAGGACCGCTACAGGTAGCTCTGTGCCAGTGAATTAAATAAAAGAAATAGATACCCTCTATAAAGTGTGCAAGACAGATTTAATGAAATAAAAATTTACAATAGTGCAATTGCTCCGTTGCATGAATAACAAGCATTACAAGTCTTACGCAGTATGACAGATACAATGGCAAGTAGGACGCAGTATAAACATCAAATCTTTGGAGTACTTCACATGTTGTTATTCATTCACCTGGCGTCGTTGCGCTTTTGTAAATTTTGCATTCTGTATATCTTGTATTGCACACAATATCTGGTGTATCTGTTTTAGGTAGATTCCTTATAGGAAGTCTACCTATTGCAATGGTTCTCATGACACGACTTTCGGAACATTTTTGCAGATCTTTACCGATCATGACCCCTAGAACCCAAAACCTTCCTTCGTTAAAAAGTTTATATATATATATATAGTTCGTAGATGGGCTATCCAGCTCAAAGGGGGTGGAAATGGTGGGAGGTGGAAATTTTCATTTTCCCATAATTCCTTTACAATTGAAAATAGAAAGAAAATTCAAATTAGGCGAATTATTTGCCTTATCATAGAGAAAAATTTTTGCATTTAAACTTTTTCGATAGCTACAATTGCTTAGAAGTTATGAGCTGAAAAGTGATTTTCCCACCCTTCCCCTTCTCTCCCCTAACTTAAAGTACGTTTTAACCTATGCATGTTATTCCTTGTTGGAAAGCTCTCGTCATTTGCAGTCTCTTTCACCCACTTTCATTCTTGTAGCTCTAATCCTTATGAGAATAGAGGGCGAAATGTTCTTTTCCTTATTATAAGTAGAGACGTATATATATAACGCTTTTGCCCATGTTATCTTGTGAACACGATAACTAGATTAATTTTGACTAGATTTTAATCAGCGAGGGATATGTTGTAAGTTTGGTGAAAATATCGACCGAGTTTGTAGATGGGCTAATCAGCTAAAAGGGGGTGGAAATGGTGGGGGACTGAAAATTTCATTTTCCTGTAATTCCTTTACGATTGAAGATAGAATGAAAACTCAAAATAGGCGAGTTATTGCCTCTTTATAATAAACAACTTTTGCATTGAAAATTTTTTGATAGTTATAATTTTTCAGAAGTTATGAGCTAAAATGCCACTTTCAATCCCCTCCCCCATTTTATCATTTCCCCATAGCTCTGTTACGAATAAAGATAGGGAAAAAAATTCAATTTGGCGAATTATCACCTTATAAGAACGAACAACTTTTATATTAAAATTTTTTGTCAGCTAAAATTGCTTAGAAGTTATGAGCTGAAAAGCGATATTCATTTCTCCAGCCCCCTCAATTTATCATTTCCCCATTACTCTGTTACGATTGCAGATAGAAAGAAACTTTCAGTTAGGGGAATTATCACATAATCATAACGAACAACTTTTATATTAAAAGTTTTTTTACAGCTGCAATTGCTTAGAAGTTATGAGCTGAAAAGCGATGTTCAGTTCCCCCCAATTTATCTTTTCCCCATAGCTCCGTTACGATTGAAGACAGAAAGAAAATTTTGAATTAGGGGTATTATCACCTTATCATAACAAACTACTTTTATGCTGAAAGTTTTTTGACAGCAAGAATTGCTAAGAAGTTTTGTGCTCCCATCAGCCGCATTCACTTCCACTTTTTGTACGGTAAACAAGCTGATATACCCGGCTTTGCTCCGGATTAAGATGCTTTCATGTCTAATATTTTTAATGTAAAAACTACTATTGTATGAAAATTATAATACACAAATTCCTTTTCTGATCTGAAACGTTTTTAATTAAAATGAGAATATCAATTTAAAAAAAAACGATTTTTTAAAAACAGCTGTTTTCTCCCTAAATTATTATTTGTTACATAGGTACTAAAAATTTCGTTAACAACTACTAAAGTATAAGAAAGAAAGGTTTCAATGAATATTTTATTATATTATTCATTAATTTAAAGAATGAAAATAAATCAATCATTATTAGGTCAAGATATAAATGGCTAATAGTCTACTTATAAAGTTTTCTTTTAGCATTAGTCCAGAATTGTGTGAATGTATTCTGGCAACTATATATATTCGTATTATACTTGTTCTTCAACAATAAAGAATACCTTTACGAATTCAATATAAAATTAATTTTGAAAACATATAAAAATGAGAGAAACTAATTGTATGGAAATGAAATTTTTGTCACTGAAATGTAAATATTATTTAAAATATAATAAGGTGTAAAAATAGTTTCGTGAGATAATAATTTCCAAAGATATAGCGGAAAAAAGCCTTGTTTAATTTTTAATTAACAGAATTTGTAAGTAACTTTGGGGCTTTGAAAAGTTAAGGTGAACTTTCTCTTGTTTTAAATATAAAGTGTGCAAAGTCTGGTTGAAATCAGTCCAGTGGTTTAGAAGGAGATGTGGAGCATACATACAGACAAAATAACTTTTATTTAAATTAAGATAATTATTAGAATATTACAAGATTAAGATTGCTGGCATATATTATGAGCCATAAAAAAGGTTTTAGTGAAGATATCGTTACAATTAACTAAATAGTTAATTTTAATTAATCAAACAGTTAATTTTAATCGTTAATTTGTTAATTTGACAGATTACTTTAATTTAATATTTAACTAAACATGGTTGCACCAAGATTTGTTTAATAAATTTGATATAAAATAGCCAAAAAAGATAGATATATAAGAGTTCCCATTATGCTTTTTTATATTGAAAAATATCTCATTAACTTTAAAATTGTTTTGGGGTTTTCTGCCTGAGTATTTGCTTTTAACTGTCTATGGAGATTTAAATTTCCTGTTGAAAATGGCTGCATTTATATCATATGCTTTAAACACACATGTTAAATTTGGAACTCACAATGTTTAATAATTTTTATTCTCTTATGTGTTAAGAATTTAGTGACTATTATCTCTGTAACCAGGGAGTTCTCTAAATGAGCCCATTCTAGTAATGTTTAAATGTTTCATATCATGTGATTTTACCATATGACAAAGTAATGTTCGCACAATTATATGGTAATCAAGATTAAAAAAACTAATCTAGATTCGTTCTTCATTCGTGTCAAGTGTCAATTTCTTGCTACTGTTTCAGATAGGCTCGCTTAATGTTATCTAGGGGATATTTGCGCTGCTGGGATATTTATTTCTTTATGATTTCTACGTGTTGAATGATTATGTGTTGGGATATATAAAAAAAAAATTGACCAATTTACTGACCAATAAATCTAGCATAACCTTCTGGAATGAAAAATGGAATAATAAAACCTTGATATAATAAAAAATTAAATGTCATGAAAACAGAATCACAGCGTAAATATTGCAATGTGTAGAAACAATAAAGTCATTGTCTATGTCTGTATTGATCAATATGTAATATTTCATTACTTTTGTAACATTAGCGCAAAGGAATCTACCTTTGCCTTCAAGCTTGCCGAAAAGGGATTTTTTAAAAAATCTAATTCACTTTCAAAAAGGCCCCTTATAGCGGACACCTTTGCGTTTTAGATCCCATGTTCTATGGTAAAAATGATTTGTTTTTGCATGTCGGACCCATCCTTAAAGTTTGTCCTATGATCATAAAGTCACTCTGTATACTTCGTATACGTGAAAGTGAAAAAAAAAATAATAAGAAGAATATTATCTTTTGTTTTGCGATAGAAAACGTAATATCCTGATTTCTGCGCGGGAATCCTACAAATTTGGTCATGGTGCAGCATAGCTGAACTAAAACATCAGAGGTTTTCCAAGTATCTGGAAATTATTGTCTTTAAAAACACGCAAATTTAGAATAGCGTGGAATCCACATAAATAAAAGAAGAAAAAACCTTCCACGAAATTAAATCAAACTCACCAAACGAATGCAACAAGAGAAAACCCATAAAATCGTCTGTCGGTATAACCATCCTCCAAAAAGATAAAATATATTTTTCTTTCTTTTATTCGATATCATTATGTTACGTCTGGCACTGGAAAACCTAATTTTCCGAAAATGTCATTTAAGTAAGAGGGTTTACTTGTGTGTTTTGTGTCCCTTAAAGACGGTATTCCTATAATGAATGTGGATTCTTCTGATTTATCCAACAAAATAATATCCTTCAGCATTATGATGAGTGTGTGGAAGGAGAACCAGAAGAAGGAGAAGTAATCGCTTTCTGTTACGCGCCGCTGAAGGAGAAGGAAACAATTTCTCGATGGCGAATTCTATTGGATGAGGAAATTTAATCAGTGTTCGATGCCGGGTCAGAGCGTCTTCCAATCTATCCGATGATGAAAATCGCCGATTACGCATTCCATCCACTCGTAAATAAATAAAGAGACCGCACCGGATCCTGGCACGTCTTCGGCTCGGAGAACAAAAGCAATCTCCCTGCAAGCTTTTGTGACGACAGAAATATATTACCGGAGAGGCGAAAAGAAATTTTTCAATATTTTTAGGCTTGAAAGTTTTTTTTTGCGCAGTTGAGCCATTTTGGACCACGAAAGCGTCAACCGTCAATTTATAGAAGCATCGTTTGGTGAAATTATATTTGGAAATTTTTACATAAATTTATGGTACGAAACATGCTTTCTGCTGAAATTTGCATTCTCAATGCCCACTTTTATAAGAAGAAAATAATTATATACTAAAATCTAAAATTATAAATGAGAAATCTGCATTTTTCTCATAAAATGATGTCTGACACGTATCTGAGATCCAGAAAATTTTATTTCCTTTTGGCAGATAGGCACAATATATCCAACAGATATACTACTCCTCGTACACTCACACACTCAGTAGATATATCTCTCATTAAATTATAATTCTTAATTGCACGTATATATGACGTATTCTCCATCGGTGCACACAGATGCGTTTCTGATTAACAAAAATAATGAACGTACACCTCTGACCTTGAATCCACATGAGATCTCACTACTATCTCTATATAATATGCGCTTTTCACCTTGGAATCCACATGAGATCTCACGACTATCTCAATATAATGTGCGCTTCTCACCTTGGAATCCACATGAGATCTCACGACTATCTCAATATAATGTGCGCTTCTCACCTTGGAATCCACATGAGATCTCACGACTATCTCAATATAATATGCGCCTCTCTCCTTGAGACTAGGCCACATGAGATCTTTATTAATAAACCCAATTGGGGTCTGAAAAGACAGAGTACATCACAGCTCGAGTGTTACAGTGAGAACTGACTTTTCGAGGAAAGCCATCTGCACAAGAAAGATTAAACGTGAAGGGAGGTCCTCCCCCTCCGATCCGATTAGGAGCCAACAGACGAAGCCTCCTTGCAGTTTTCGTGGTGGTCGCACAGAAGTATTTTGGGTGACTCGAGTGGAAGGGGGGGGGGATCTGTTTTTGAAAATGTGTTAGAACCGATGATGAGCACAAACTAACATGATCTAATACTCAGAGTAAGATTTAAAAAAAAAAATGGTGGGGTTTCGATATAATTTGATTTGTTAGATTGATTCTCCCATTCTGAAGTTACTTGAGAGCTGCTGGGGTAGAATCTCGCAATTGTGAGCCGCATTCATATTATTAGAATGTCTCTTGCTGCATACTTAGTTCTCCGTAGTTTCTCACCACATCAACATGCGACGACAGACTTAGAAAGGATAGATCAGCATGAATGGCATGTTGTGGTACTTAAAGGTAGACTGCCAAGTTAAAATTGACGAACTTTCAACAACGAATTCCCTGTTGAAATTAATGTTCTTGAATGGAGACGTCCGACAACAAGTCATAATTAACTTTTGCTACTATCTAACAAGACCTGTCGATCTGAATAGCAGGTATTAGGATTACAGTTACAGCTCAAAGAGTTTTTATGCAGGCATCAAAAGAAATCCAAAGCTGTTATAATTAAAGTTCGGTTATTTAGAAGGGCCTAAAGCCGATAGCTCCAAACGAAATAAAATTTCACTAATATGTAGTACAAGTGATGCACTCTGTGGAAAAAAAAGAAAAATAATAGTTGCAATTTCGTCAATAGGTTGCGCTGCAGCAGTAAGTAAGGTAATTTTTGCAGTTTTTTTTCTTTCGTTATTGAAGCAAAATTGAATAGTCCATTTCAATTTTTTTAGTATAACTAAAAACGCTGCTAAAATTCAGTTCTGAACGTAAAATCTTTTTTCGTTCAAACTGGCGTATTAATATTATTATTATTAATTTTTTATTTATTATTATATTTATTTATTTTGTTTTTACCGAGCGCATTACTTGAACTACGTTGTTTCGTTTGGAGCCATAGAACCGACTCTAGGGCTTTAATTAGAGAACTTAGCTTTAATTATAAGAACCCTGTATGTTTAGGTGGAGTCGGATTTCAAACCCGAAGTTCAAACCCTCCTGTCTACCATTAAGTCCCTTGAAACGAGCCAAAAGCCATAAATTTTAGGTTTGAGTCTGATATAGCTAGACAGCGGTTCCCTCTTCTATAATAACCAGTTAAAAACATGCTACACGTTCCTGTTACACTCCTCCAGAGAAGAAGGAAGCAGTATCTCGTGACGGATTTCCAAATAGAAGAAGAAATTTAATTAGTGTTTGATGCTGGGTCAGAGCGTCTTCGAATCCGTGATTAAAATTGATTACGCGTTTCAACTCAAAAATGGATCGCAACAGATCTCGGCACATCGTTGTGACAGAGAAAAACACTACTAGGCATCCAGGATTATCTGAGACACAGGGCTAAGCTCTGTATGAGCCTTTAGGCAATGCAAGTTTAGGGGGGGGCTTTTTCCTTCCAAAATCTGATATTTTTATCGATTTTAATACGATATACTTACTAGCAGTTTTGAAATAACAAATATTACGACAAACTAAAATGACAAAACATTTAATTGTCAACAGAGTTTCGGTATCTCGCGTTTAAAAAGAAGTTTTAATTTAAATGCAATTTTAAACAAAATGGTAAAAAAAAAATTACAAAGCTATTTAACAGCACACTCTAAATGCTCAAATACAAAGTTTACCAGGGCTGTTGACTTGTGAGTCAGTAAGTCAAGTGAAAAAAAAAAAAAAATGAACCACACTAATTTACAAGCGAATTTGGAAACATGGCAAAAAAATCCTAAAGGATAATGTGTTGAAATTTTTTTTAATGATACTTGATTTTAGTTTGAATATGTTCGAGTGCATGACCCTTGTAAATGAAATTAAAGCGCAAAATTAGATTACCCTGAGAAGACGCCACCCTAAGTTGCTGGGCACCTAGGCAGTTGTCTACCTTGCCTATTTGATAATCCAGCCTTGCTGAGACAGTCCCGAATTTGAACTGAGTGTCAGGGATTTGTCCCTAATATGAATTAAATGTCCGGGATTGCCCCGAATTTTGAACGAGTGAAAAGCTTATATAAAAAAATAATTAAATTTAATATTAAAATATTAGATTAAAAGGTTAATTTTAAATAAAAGTAAAGTAATAGTGAATTCTTCTTCTCAACTTTCGCTGTACGTATAAAATGACCAGACCGGTACTAACCGGTACTGTTCGAATATTCGATTCTGTCCCGATTTTCAGTGTTTCGGATTACACCTCCTTTTTGTTTTTGTTTTTATAAATAGCTAATATTAAAAAATTTCATAAAAAACATTACTAAATTTAATTTTTCATAATATTAACTTTTGGAGAATTTTTTTTTATTATAGAAAAAATAAGTTACCCTAATATGAGCAGTGCGGTTGTGTCAGCCGGACAGGCCCATCTTATCCATTGGGCTGTAGCCCAGGGGCGCCATTTATCCAAAGGCCCCTAAAAGTTTACAATACTGATTTTATTTTAATTTGGAACCAAAAATGTATTTAAATAAAATTTTTGATATGTAAAAAGTAAAGAAATGATTAGACGTTGCAACTAGACAGTGGTCAATTTTGTAACGTTAAATAAACATGTATATATCATTTCAATAAATGTTCATACAGAGACATTCAGTGAGAAAAGTCCTAAATTATGCGAGCAATAGAAGTTACCTACAATATGGGAGCTTACTTGTAAAATCCTGTTTTGAAAATACGCTGATTTGCAAAATTGTAAAGCGTTACTCAGAAAGCAGGTTATTTTCTTCTTCTGCTCCTCAATTATTGTATTAGATAGGTATTTTCTTTGGACCAAAGGCTCTCAAATTCCTAGTTACGGTTCTGACGGGGCACCTAATTACTCTAGCACAAGGAGACAAAAATTTTTTTTTTTATTTTGGTTAAACGGTTTTTTTTTTTTTTTGTCCCGGTTATAACCGGTTATTTTTTTTAAATCCAATAACCGGGTTAAAAAATCGGATCGGATCGGAAGATAAGCTCGATTTTAGGTTCGATTAGACTAAAATTTACTAAGTTATGAAGCATAGAATTTCATCATCTTAGGCCAATCAACGACTTCCTCGAGGCGTCTGTTGGTTAGCTGATTACTGAAAGAGTCTTTATGAATAGATAAATATTGGCCAATGGATTAATTTCTTGTGAAAACATTATTAATAAAAAAATTTGTCGACAAACGACGTTTGTTTTTTATTAAAAAAAAAAAAAAACCGAAAACCTGTTATTTTGTGCGGTTATAACCGCCAGGCTAAACCGGAAGTGAAAAAGAAACTGAATAACCGGAAATCGGTTATTTTCGCAATAACAACCATCCCTACCCTGCAGCCGGAAAAGAATTAGTACAAGTAATAGCAAAATATACTAGTTATGATTCTTTATCTTTTCTTTTCTTGGAAGTTTTTTACTGAGTAATTATTTTATTGTTTTTGAATTTATTTTATTTATTTATTTACATATTTTTTAATACTGTCCAATCCCCCTTTCCCTCTCGCTAGCCAGTGTCCTGGTTTGCGCGTCCGAGTTCTGGAGCACGGGTGTCAAACTCGCGGCGCTTGACAAATATTTTTGAGGCATAGCAAACAAAACAGTACGTTAACAAAATTTTATTTTAAAATTTCGGAGCTTATTTTTTGAATTCTTAATCATACATAATTATTACACTCGAAAATTGGCATATCGTCGTCCTTCAGGCAGAAGTCACTAAGTCCACAAAAACCTTCTGACGGACTACTGCAGTCGATTATAATTCGCAATTAATTTTTTCGTGATAGAAACTTGTTAATTAAGTATCAGTAACTCAACCGTCAGAGCTAGAAATAGGTAAAATGAATTTTACTATTTATTCTGACAACTCAAAATTAATTAAGTTTAAACTTATCACATCTCGAAACTATAGTTCTGGACTTAGTGACTTCTGCCTGAATGATGAAGGTATGAGCCAATGACCATGTTTGGAAATACTGGAAGGACAGGTGCGAGCGGTTATTTTCACTAATGAAAGGAAATAAGTCTTCTGTCAGGCCTCGAATTATTGAAATTCACTTTGGATCAGTTTTAAAGTAATCACTGCGGACAAGATATCCCTCGAAGTAGGAAATATGATGTTAAAAGAGATGTCAAGTGTAAGGAAGAAAACAATAACTTTACCATTCTTTTTGCAGCATTTCGTTTCTGATCTGACGAGCCGCCATTGCATTAATATGATGCTATTTGTCTTCTTGCTTGCCTTGACGTGCATACGGCCTGCATACATTTTAATTACAGCATTTCAGTGTAAATTGTACCTTTTTTTTCTAGTTGGTAGATCCAGTTAATAGACTGGTTGATAGAATTTCCGACTTACGAATTTTTTCAACTATCTTACTTGTATCTAGATATTTTTCTCTAAAAATTATGGTGCGATTTATTACGATCAGTTATGTATCTCCTTCAGGAAAAAAATCCTAAGGAAAATAATAACTACGTCAACTAAAAATTCGCCTTATTGTAAACTTCTAACACGCGTATGTGTTTAGTAGTGCTTATTTGGAATTTCAAATCAATAACCTTTTTAAAAATATCCTCCCTAACTTTTTTTCCCCTTTTATGGTTCAAATTCTAACACCGAACAAATTTGGATGTATTGAAGAAACGATTTCCGAAAACTGTCTGAGTACCTTCACATCCTGACCCCCCCCCCCCGGCGCGAAAGAAAACCCCCACTCTTCTTTCTATACCAAATTCTCACCAAACATCAAACAGAAAAGACCCCGATCCGTTTCCATCGAACTTTATTTTCAGATCGCAAGATCTTTTCAAAAAAAGATAGCATCTACAGCCAGCGCCTCGGCTCGAATTTAAAATTTTGCATTTCCCGTGATAAACTTCGAAGAGAAATAAATTCTCGCCAAATCCCTTATCACGGAAGATATTTCTTCCCCTTCTCCCAGTAAAGAAAAGCGCGGGAAAATAAAAAAAATATGGAACCTTTAAAGAAATCGAACTTTTTGAAGCTGACAACATCAAAGCAGAGTAATTCATTCGAAAGAAGGATACACCCTTTCGAGAGAGAATTCTGCATCTTGAAAGAATTTACTTATATCTATTTTTTCTCTTTTCCATACTTATGGAAAGAACCCAGTGGAGCGCTAAGATTTTCTGGGCGAACCAATGGCTGAATTTCGCAGTCGACGGTTGCGCCATTGCATCGATTGCGGAACGCCAAATGGCGATCCGAAAGCCTCCGGCGTCAATTAAATCTCTCAACCAATCAGGAAGCGAGTCGATTTTCAATCCATGCTGGCGTGAAACGGGAGAACGTCCTAATGTTGTGCTTCAATCAGCTTTGATCGACAAATTTCATTTGCCTCAGGAAGACAGGAGGACTTTTTCGAACTAAATAGTACTCGACTCGTTGCGGAGATTGGGTAACCTTTTTTAAGGAAAAAAAATTTGGCAACAGTTTCGTTGCCTTCAAGAATCGTCTGAATGTTATTGTCGTTTCATATTTTATTCACAGACGAAGAACAAATCTAATCGTTCTGAAGTTCATTCTCTTGCCATTTCATCTTCTCTGAATTTATAAACTTTGAATAGATGAATTTCCCATACGATTTATTCCAATCCATTTTTTTGAATGTTAAGAACGTAATATTTTTAGCTTTATTAAATAGTATTTGATGTAACACTTTAATTGTAACTGTGATATAAAACCTTTGAACTCTTCATGAAATATTAAAATGAATATATTCGACTAGTACGTAGGCATGTGAGCAATGCATTTATCGAGAGGTTAATAAATTTATTTTTGTATTTATAGAAGACTCTTTGAAATAATTTTAAACTTGTGAAAGGAACTGCAGTTTTTAAGGTCATATGAACCATGATGAACTAATGTTTGAAGTTAACTTATTCTTAGCCATCGATAGTAAAAACTCATCAAATTATTGTTATAATTAAACAATTAGACTTTGGTTTTGTAAGATGTTAAGATCTTTTGAATCTGACGATATTTTTACAATAATTTGTGCTTCTAAATTGAGTTTTGTCTGTTGTTTGTTATTCATACTTTTCGGTTCCTAAATTAAATAATATACTTTCCTTTATTCTAACGTAAATAAAAATAAATCTGTAATTATCAGTTAGATCTCTCTATCAATCAGGAAGCTTGTCATTTTCCAGTTCATGATGGCATGAAATCGAAGAACATCCTGCTGTTGTTTGAACAACAAATTTCGTTTCTCCAGTAAGCCAGGAGGACTTTTTCAGCCAAAGAGTTGTCGACTCATGTTGAATGTTGGGTAACCTTCTTTTGGAAGGGGAAAAAAATTTTTTGTTTCCAGTTCGAGTTGTTTCATATTTGATTCAGACAAAGAATAAATCAAACTAGCTGCCGGGCCCGGCGTTGCACGGGCTATCTCGAATAATAGGATATTCCCGGGCTTACTTCCCACTTACTTTCCACAACAAACGTTATGAATTGAAACACCTTAATAAAGGAAAGAAAACGATTTTTTACGATATTAATAAATACAAACACATAAGCTCTCTAAAAAAGAAATACCATCTTCCGTTAAATAAACAAATGGAAAAACACCGCATGTGAACCATTAGATTTTAAAAGGGGACTTCTGCAGACTAATGAAATTCCTTTTTTTTTACGTTTTTGATTTGATGAATGTAGTTGCATTGTCATTGTTTGGTGTAAAACCTGAAATTCTGCCATTCACACTTAAGTTGTAGTAAATCATCGAAGTTTCAGTATGATGTTAGAAGTGGACTTCTGTGGGGAAGAGGATCTTCAATTGACCCTCAAAAGGCCTAAAATTAATTTGCATCACTATTTTTTTACTAATTTTTATTTTTAAATATGAATTTTACTTTAAAAAAATCCCACACACCCTTTGCCTCCAACAACAGCAGCAGATCACCTAATTCCCAGAACTGAAATTATCCAGCATCACCAACGTACCATTACCGGGGATTAAATTACTTGCTTCATTACAAACAAATTTTACATTTTGTTTTGTTTTATTAAAATTTAAATTTATTTGCAAATAAACGAATTTTGATTTCTTGTTTCATATTAGTTTATACCTGAATTTTTTTTAAATCTGAATTTTAATTAAAAACCATTAGCTTTCGAAATTTATATTTCTTTTGCAAATAAAGATACTTTTACTTTTATTTGAGTTTCATTGATATCCCAGGCTTCATGATCATTTTCAGAGAATAACTTTTAAATTTATTTGGATTCTTTTTTAAAAAGTTTAAGTTTACTTTCAAATAAATTAATTTTCAATTTTATTTGCGTTTTCTTGATATTTCTAGCTTCTAATTATTTTTTCCTTGATTTTTTTTCTGTTGTAAACGAATAACTTTAAAATTCTATTTTATTTGCTCAGTAGATGGCAGCACGCGGCTGACCGATATTAAGTAATGAAAAGAAAGAACCAGAAAATTATTTTATGATTTTTTTTCATTGTTTATAATTTCAAAACACTAAGTTTGCTAAATAAGAAAAAAAAACCTTTTTATACAGATTAAAACCAGGTTTCGTTAAATAAATAAACAAAAGATTCAAGAACTCCGGAGTCAAAGTTGTCAATAAACAAAAAGTGCAAGAACGTTGGATGTCAAAGCTGTCGATAGGTGGCAGCACGGGGGAATCAATCAATATTAAGTTTTTAATTAATATCTTTTTAACTAATTACAATTTCGGAATTTAAATAGTCGAAATGGATTCCTTGGATTATTTTCCATCTTTTAGTACTTACGGCTAGTTTCAGGATTCAGTGGTTCGTGAGAAGATAGGACATAGATACATACGTTTGTTTATCTTCGAATTTTAATAGGATAGATTGTTCTAAAGTTTATTCAATTGCTATTACTATTTTCTGAATTGCGAGTATTTCTAGCTTTTATAAAAAAATGATTTACAGTTTAGCATTCCATATAACTTATCTTAAGTAACTGGTGGTAGAAATTATCTATCTAATTTCATGGAAAAATATCATATGAAAAAGTTTTGTAAGTTGGGAACAAAGGCTATTAATTATAAGAATTTTATCTGAAAGCAAAACTTCGTATAAAAACACGGAGCAATCAATCAAAGAAATCATGAGCCGTATTCTTTTGACGTATTCTTTATTCAAACATGCATTCAAAACTGTCAGATATTCAGTCCTTTTATCACGTACGCATCTCCTAAAAAGTCAATTGATTAAAAGAATAAGGTTTGAAAATAGCTCTGGTTATTATATTTGAATTGCTTAGTATTTACTGATTTCTGTCTTTCGGCTTAATTAAAATTTACTAATAATTTGACTTAAGAAATTTGTCTCATAAATCATACGTGAATTGTTCAGACAAAGTGAATTTAACAATATGGATTATTGGTGTAAAAATTAAGTTCTGTTCAAATACATTAAAGCACAATTTATACATTCTTCAAAAGAATGACATAAAACGACGAATAAATGTAAAGACATATAATCGAAGTTTTAATAAACTTTGATTATTACAAATTTAATCCTACGAATACAAATTATTTAAAGATAGTAATTTTAAAGTTTTTAAGATAGTACTAATTTAGTATTACTGCATAGGATGGGAACAATAATTAAATTTTAAAGCTATACATTTAACATAAAAGCCATACTTCTCTTTATACGATTTATGTGCTGTCAGCTTGACCTTTATTTGGAAATGGATGTTATTTCCCCGGCCTTCTAGAAAAAGTTTTCCCCTTAATCAGAACGGAGAAATAATGACTGAGGCAGAATAGTTGCGATTTTTATGAAGGGGAGAAACGACGTATAACCGAATCTCTGCGTCGTATAACCGAAGTACTTTATCATTACAAATGATTACGAATGAATCGGGGTCGTGATGGGACGACGTACAAATGAGAAACGTATAAACAGTGCTTCACTGTATATTAATTATTTTGAAATTCTTTAAGATCATACTCAGACTGTTTGATTCGGCTTAATCACAAATTGTATAGCTTTCTCCATACTGTCGACTTGAGCTGTCACGAACTTGAGTGAGGTATTTAGGAACATCGTAAAGGGGGTTTACCACGATCGTATTCAAAATATTAAAACTGAAATAACAATATCAAAAAACGCAAATTCATAATTTTATTAAACTTACTGTCGTTTTTAGGCGATTCTTACTATGAGACTCGCATTCCTAAATTTTGGGGAAAAAATAGTATTGTTACAGTCAAGGAAAGTCTCTTCCCAGCAATGCAGGTCTTATGGTTGGGAAGAGGGTTTTACAAGGTGAAGCATGGAGTGACCTCAGCGACTCTCGTGACACGCATGACCTTGGCGACAAACTTGGCGACCATTTTGGCGACTTGGCGACAAATTTGGCGACCTTGGCGACAAATAGATTATTCTCGAAAATGCAATCCTTTTCTCGATATTTCTATTAGGAGCCAAGATCTAGGATTTTCATGAAAATTCTATGTGACGTCACGGCCTAACGGGGAGAGTATATAAGACCGCGTTTGGACCACAACAGTGTCTTTATCGACTGGTTACTTCTCTTTGAAGCGTGAACGTCTTCGGAGTTCTATCCGCTGTGTGAGCTAATCAGCTGGTGAGCTGAGCTGCTATTGTCTTTACTAGTTATTTGCTGACTGTTTGTGCTGTTAGATATCAAAGTGCTGAACTGTCATTACCTGTGAATTGTTGTCTATTTACATTGGTAACCTGTGCAAGGACTATTGTTTCCTGTACCTGTGCTACGTGTTTTCCTGCATATTTTACAAATAAACATTCATTCTCCATTATCCTGCGTGTTGGACTGTTTATACCATACACCACAGAGACCTTTCGCAACAGTATAAATCTTAAACATTCCCCTTTCTAAGTGTGTGACAGTGTACAGAGTGTTGTAGGAATGACCTAGATTATTTGTTGAACTAATGATTTGTTGCCCATTAAATCTTCCTTATTGTTTGGTACGTGTTTCGTAATCAGGTCGGTGCCAACCGTAAAATTGAAAACAATCTGAACTAAATAAAAGCAGGATGTTTAGGCTTCCTTTACACGCGGTTTGGTAGCATTGGCTCAGTTGGAAAGCAGGTGGTGAACAATAGCGAAACATCAACAATCAAGGTGAAAGGGTTATCTTACGGAAACAAATCTTGAGTCGTCTCTCACGATTTGTGTTGTTTAACTATTCTAAATAATTTCGCCATCGTTGTTGCTTGTAGCTTTCTCTTTTTACTCATTCGTGTACGAAGTACTGTAGGACCCCGGGAATGCGAAATTTCGAATTATCCGAACATCTTTTTTTTATTTTCTGAAAACATTTTAATGAAAAATGAAGGGAAAATAACAATTACGAATTAGAAACAAAGCTAATGTTTATTCCTAACTTAAAAGAAGCATTCGAATTGGTCTTTAAGATTGAATACAGCACTTTAATTAGTAGAAACACACTCAGATATCTTCTTTTTGCCCTCAACTTGCTTGCCACTGTACCGTGCAAATCGCCGCTTGCTCTTTCCGTGCGCCATCACAGAGCACCCAGAGTCAATACTCTATTGCATTGGGTAAGATATCAAGAATATTTTACCGAATTTCCCGACAATCAAAATTCCCCAGAATCTGAACAAAGATCAGCTTCAATTAGTTAGAATTCCCGGAGTTCTACTGTAGAGAAAGAGGAAGAAATTCTACCACGAAATAAGAAATTCTACCTCGAGATTTTAATGAATTTCCTCGCTTTAGACCTCTCTGAGTCGGAAAAAATATTTTTGGAATTCTGTATATCTGTCTCTAAATAAACATGACAGCTTAAAAATGGGAAAGCTAGATGGATGAAATTCGTATGTGGCCTTTACACCAAAACTGCAGATCTTACCAAATTTTGGTAAGATTGATGTGTGTCTACATTTAGAAGCAATCTGTCAAAAATAGTATGTAAACACTATAACTCAAAAACTTGAAAGGCTAGATAAATGAAATTTGGTCCGTGATCTTGACACCAAAACTGCAGTTCTTATCAAATTTTGGACGAAATCCATCATCAGAAAGTCTGTGTGGCTAGTTTTTGTATGAAAAGGCAACTCAAAAACGAATATAACATTTAACTAAACAAATGCTATATTTTCTTTACACCCAAAATGTAGATATCAAATATCCGACGAAATCAGTCGGCGGAAAGTTTATTATTCTGTCCACCCGCCCCTACGTGAAACGATAATTCAAAAACCCAAGGAACTGGTTGAATGAAATTTGAATGTGATTTTATCATCAGAATTGTCCATTTGTGTCAGATTTCGGACCAAATCCGTCAATGGGTTGATTGTCTGTCAGTCAGTCTAATTTTGTGTATGTGAACGTGATAACTCAAAAACGCAATAAGCTAGACGGGTGAGTATTCGATTTGTACAACAAAATTTTTGATATGTGTTTAAATTTAGACACATATCAAATATGTCAAAGAATAGTAGGTGAACACTAAGACTCAAAAACTTGAAAGGCTAGATAAAAGAAATTTGGTTTATGATCTCGACACCAAAATTGTAGATCTATGTCAAAATGAACCCAATCGGTCAACAGGAAGAGATTCAATATACATACTGAGGGGGTCGTTTATGGGTTTAGTAGTTTAGTTATATTAGCGTCCCGCTTTGAAGCAATACGAGGTTTATTTAGGGATCTCATAATTTTTCACCATGGTCAGATGACGAGGACGACACCTGAGCTGGCACCCCTCTTCAAACTTCCACACCAAACCAACGGGAGGACGTTAGGCCACTACGTATGATTTAACGTGGAACAGGCCCCATACACGGCGGATCTTCACTGGAATCGGTTTCGAGCCTGGAACCCTCCAGTCCCAAAGCCGAGACCTTATCACTGGGCCACAGGGCCTCTAGGCTTAGTAAGCAGTCCAAATTAGTTTAATAATTATTTATTTAGGTTTACGTTACACACAGACTGTTTGTACAAATGATTTCAAAATGGAACAAACTTAAAAAAGGATTGCTTTCTGGCTTGACAGGCTCGAAAATTTTCCTACCTTTTTAGTCATTCTACTTATACTTGTAGCGTTGACGCGGTCGAAGACATTTTTTAGCTAGTTATTTCATTGTATTTTTTATTAAATTATTGAAAGTATTGTAGTGTTCTTTAAGATTCTTATTGTCAGGTGAGTAAAGTCTGTAAAGTTAAAGTGTTTACATAAGCCATGAGATTTGACATTCGTCACAACGATATAAAATTTTTATGACCTCAGCTCCACCCCCCACCCCACCCCCGTCACAAATCCTAGATTCGCCACTGGTTCATTGGACACACCTCGTTCCACCGCTTGACCCCGCCTAAAGCTCAAAGCTTCAAAGGGCGCTCGCTGCCTGTGCTGTCAGTCATAACTAGTTATGGTTAACGTTACAAGGGCGACTACAGTAATAAATTGTTTCCCACTATATTCTATACATAAAATGCGCCTATTATGTAAGTATACAAGAATATCAAGAGGAGAACACTCCCGCTGATTAAACAAGCTATATTACGATATATTGTTATTCGCAAACAAATAAGGGTCGTGGTGGCCTAGTAGGGTCCTAGGGTTCCAGGTTCGAAATTCGATGTCACAGAAGATTCGCCGTGCATGAGGGCCTCTTGCACGTTAAATTATACGTAAGGGGCCAAACGTCCTCCAACTAGTGTGGTAACCGCGGTTCAAAATTACGGGGTCCGTTCCAAAATAGCCCCCGTTTTGTTTCAAAACGGGACGTTAATGTAACTAAACTAAACTAAACTTACTAATAAATAAATATGCGAGAGATTTGAACCCTGCAAAGTGCGTACCGACATGATGCGGAGAAGCAGTGGACGAAACTAAACGAAGACTGCGTGCTGAAGTTTGCTTTTGCACAAATAATAGGATGACTTTACCTCTAATGATGGAAGGGATTCATCAGCGGTCAGTAAATGAAGGGAGAAAAATAAATAAAGGACCCTAACTTTTGAGAAGATACCTAATGTATAATAACAAAATGAAGTGCATGAAAGGAAAGTTCGATATACAGCAATATGTGTTAAAATATTGCTGTATATAATAATGTGCATTAAAATGTTGCTGTAAATAGAACTTCTATCTCGTGCACTTAAATTCTTTCATTTTGCATGGAATACCGTTCCAATACATCTACGATGCAATTACATCATATGCAATCTAATGTAATTTTGAGAAATTATGCCGTGGATGCAAACAATAAAAGCATGATTTATGCAAATTCCGTTTCCTTCCAGATAATGATCCTCAAACGATGCACGTTCGAATCGGAGTTCTTTCTCTCCGAAATCCCCCGCCTTGTTTGTGGACAAAAGAAAGGCAAATGACATACATCTAAATGAAGTAAACAAGAACCATGGGAGCGTAAAATCATACTTTTATTACTCGAAGCACGTTTCTTGTGTCTAGACACGGCGGACGAAACTGCATATGGAAGCTCGACAACTTACAGTTCTAATATTTTCAGCTGTTGGTTGATATCTTCCGCTTATTCTCAATAAAATCTGAATTTATATCCGTTGACCGATAAGAAACGTCTCAGTTTTCGAATTTGCATGGGTTTTAATCACGAATCACTTAAAACATGCGGTGACTCCAAATAATTTGGGAACCATCAATGTATAGCACTTGCATACATAGCAGGGGCGTATCTGTATAGAATCATGGAGGCGGGCCATGTGGAATACTCAATTCCAGGATTTTTAAATTTTTTCAACAAGTGGGCCCATTTCTTTTGTAAGTACAGTCCAACCGCGTCATAACGGACCCATGCAGAAGTTCGCTATAACCAAGGATTCACTAATCCGATTTTTCACATATCTGTTACGATTACCTGTAATCCTTAAATGCATTTCTGTGTTGAACAAATTAATTACAGTAAACTGCAGCTAGTAATGGACTATAATAAATTAAAATAAATATTTTCTTTTAAAAAATTATACAGAGAAATTAATTGTCCGCCTTTTTTTAGCAACCCCAAATGCAATTTTTAGTAGAAAAATTAACCGGTAAAACGAATTATTAATTAATAATAAACAGAAAGAAGCTGATTTCTATATATTTATTCATAAATTTGTATTGCTCAAATTCAAATTAAGATTGCTTTTTGAATTATTTTCCCTTTTTAATATTGTACAATCTGACTGTTGTAGATATTCATTATTTCCTCTGATCCAATATTTCCCTCCCAAATAATTGCCAATAAAAATTTTCCCTAAATCCATGTCCAGATTTCGGTGTCAAGACCGTAGCCTAAACAGTCTTGTCATACTCCATACAAACAGAATCGTTCTTAGAAAACTCGGTACCCAATAAAAAAGGCGACTGCTACTCACTTAACTTTAATTAAAACTTCATTAGTTAATTACGCTTAATCACTCATTTGATATATAAATCTTATTAAATCGAATGCCATTAATATAACAATTTACTTAATCAACCATTTAATCTTTAATTAGATTTGTTTAATTAATAGGTTAGTTAAATTAGCCGAAATTAAATAAATAACCTTATGTTATCAATTAGTATTTTATTTTCCTTGATTTTTAACTCAGTATTTTATATGAAGCGTTTGTTTCTGTAGTTATTAATAATCTATATACAATACATAGCATATTTCCTGCTCTATATAGAATACAGCAGAATCTCGGGAATCCGAACTAATTGAGGCTGACCTTTGTACAGATTCCGGGAATTCGGTATAATTCTCTTAATATACCAAATGCAGTAGAGTCTGTGAAGGTGTGCGGAAAGAGCACACATCGATTCGCACGGTACAGTAGAAAACAAGTTGAGGGTAAAAAGAAGATATCTGAGTGTGTTTCTCCTAATTAAGGTGCTGTATTCATTCTTAAAGACCAATTCGAATGCTTCTTGTAAGTTAGGAATAAACATTAGCTTTGTTTCTAATTCGCAATTGTTATTATTTTTTTCATTTTTCAGTAAAATGTTTTCAGAAAATTTAAAGAAAAATCCGATTATCCGAAATTTCGGATTCCCGGGGTTCTATTGAACATGCATATGATAGCCTTGAATCTGGCTATCTTGTGTAAAGGTAATTAAAACAATGCATGCTGATTTGATGATACACGTCAAATGGGCCACTGACGTGTATCACGTCAGAATGGACTGCGTATATTGCAGGAAGAATAAAAGACAGTGACGTTACAGCTTGCTATTAGATGATACTCGCGGTTACGTTTGTCATGTGAATTTGATGTCAAGGATATTGTCTTCATTTCTACTTCTAACGTATGCCTCTCGAACCATTAATTGGATTGATGGATGATGGATGTCTACGAAGCTAAATTAAGACTTATATTAGCGTATTCACTCCTACACAGCGATGATTGATGGATGCATTTTTGAGCACACGCTGATGAAAGAATGATAAGTTTATATTTCAGTGAATATTTTAACTATAACGATTGTTATCCTGTTTAGTTTTATATCTCAGTTTTTTAGAAGAATGATACAGCTCCTTCTTCAGCAAAAATATTCAATTACTTCAAAGCAAATTCGTTAAAAGTCATCTAGCCAATTAAAAACTTTATCATGTTAATTAAAGGGAAAGTGAAAATTTTGCTTTGTAGTTAATGCTCAAAGGAAGCTTTTTTATTATTGTTATAATGGTAACATTGGGAAAAGCACGCGAGTGAAAAATTTGATGAAACAATAAAACTGGTTTGTATTTCCTTACAACAATACAAATTGTGTTTAAAATTAATTTTGAAAAATTTATTAAAATTGCATACAAATAAAAATTGTATCACTGAAAAGATTTTTTTAAAATTTTAAAGTGGTGTAGAAATGATTTTTTAAGATAATATGCTTCGAATTTGTTATTATTGTTTAAATTTTATACATAAATTATACCATTATTATACTAGTACTTCTGTGAACAGTAGACCTCGCTCCCCCCACCCCAAAAAAAAAGAAAATTAAAAAAATCTAAGACTTGCTCTTCATCGCATTTTTTTAAAAGCTTAGCAAATGCTATTAATTGTGAAGACGGCATTGTTTGTAGGGGCACCGGACATCAGAATTAACTCTCAAGGAGATACACTGGTGTACAAAAGTTTAGCACAATTCTTAAAGTGCGAATTTGGAGTCAATATGGGTAAAATGATTCGGAATCTGCTGAATTGGCAAAACATCTCTAGCTTTTTTACTTCACTTATCTTTAAGCGGCATGTCGAAATATTTTGAAAAAGATGGCAACAAAAATTCACAGAGAAAAATTTAATCCTTAAATAAGTTATTTAAAAAAATCATCGAGAAAATTTCACTATTAAATAGGTATCATATTAAAGTATTTTTCCAACTCACTTCGCTAGAAATAAGATGGAATTCAAAATAATTTTGGGATAAATATTACAATTTGGCACAAATATTTATATAAGCGAAAAGCTTTCGTTGTTATGTAGATCAGACGATTTATTAGGCAGGCGAAATTATCTGGGCGAGATCGCATTTCTTAGAGAGAAACGTCTGATAATTCCATTTAGGCTTAACAATTACAATCGAATTTGGAAAGTTCTTAAAATTGCCGACTGCGGCTCATAAGGTATAAAAGAAATTACCAATTAAATTGATTAATATAATAATTATATATAATTAAAATGACTATTTTATTATGGAATTAAAATAAATAGAAATAAAGTATATACACCGTTTTCTATTGCTTCAAGAAATATTTCTGCCAAATTTGAAGGAAATCGAACAACGCATTTGGTCGTAAGCGCGTAACAAACTTACAGACAGACAAACGAAAAATTCTGGAGTTAAAACGTAGACCTCGCTTCGCTCGGTCAATTAAATTATATTTATAAAAGTTGTTATTTAAATTAATAAAGACATCTGAAATGCAAAATTGACTTCGTATTTTAATGTGATATAATATTTTTTAAATAAAAAATAAATGTTCATTTCTTTATTAAGAGATTTCTCAACTCGAAACAAGTTATCAAAACAATTTAAAGTAAATAAATACCTTTAATGCAAGGGCAACGAGCAATTATTTTTTGCTCAAAGTACTTTTTTCAATGTTAGCTTATAAACGAATTTTTCTTTTTATTTTTTCAAGATCTTACCAAGAATTATTAATATTCTAAGACCAATTCTCTTTCATTATTAAACCCATTTATTCTTTTTTATGATTTTAATCGAATTATTTGACCTGAGTGGAAAAGTTAATGAGAAGACGAGATTTAGAGAAACAGAACTTTGCCTCGATTTTCCTAATGAACGACCAAAGTATTAAACTAATGG